>PVJX010035929.1:0-17900 GCA_004027295.1 Dolichotis patagonum | reverse complement strand
GCTTCAAGATTATATGGGAGGGTTGAGGATATAGTTTAGCAACACAAGTGCCTGCCTGGCAAGTGCTAGGTCCTGAGTTCAATTCTTGGTATCAAAAAAAGATTATATGGGGGAATTTGTCACCCTAAGCTCCCAGGCTCACCCAGAAGTTCAGATTCAGGAGGTCTGAGGCAGAGTGGCATGAGACAACCTGATGACCTGCCTGTTGCTTGCTAAGGTGAGTATAGGATGTAAACTCCTTGCCAATCTGGGATGGCTCTTGGGAAAATTCTTTGAAGAGAGGCAATTGGCTTCCAAGGGGGAGGTCCAAAGGGTGAAAATCAGGTGGAGGCCTGGCATTAGGCTGTTCCACCTCATTAGTCACAAGTACATGAGGTCAATCATCTGGTCAGGAGAAGCTGCACAAGGACACATGGCCTAGGCCCTCGGAAAGACACACAGAGATCCAGAGTCCTTTATAGTCCATTGTGGCTCAGGCAGGCTCAGGATAAGCCCTCTGCCTTCTGCCCTGTGTCCAAAGCAATCCTCAACCCTCCTCTGAGATCCACAAATGTGAAATGCTTGTCTCAGCCAAATTGAACCTAGAAGCCGATCTTCTGTGTATTCATCCAGCTGACATTTATCCATCCAACCCACTAGGTTCACAGAGGCAGAAGCGAAGGACACAAAGAATCTACCCGCTCCCTGAAGAACAGTATTCTGTGCTGGGCATGGTGGTATCCACCTGGAATCCTGGCTCTCAGAGGCCAAAAGCAGAGGGATAACCATGAGGCTGGTGCAGGCTACATATTAAGTTCAAGGTCAGCCTGCACTACATAGCGAGAGTCTGCTTTAAAAACACAAACAAAAACATTAGTTTGTTCTCTGGAGGCCTGAAAAAGTGCTAATGACTAACTGTTACAGAAAGCAAACTAAAGACAGGGGAGGTAAAATGTCCTGTTACCAACAGGAAAAAAAAAAAAATCAGACCAAAATAACTAGGTTACAGTGTGGGCAAGGGTAGGCACCCTGACTCTGCCAAGAGAAAAGCTTCACCTCCAATTGGTTTGGATCTTAAATGGCCCCCAAAGGCCTGCATTCCAAAGATTTGGCCAGCACTCTGATGCCCCTGGTGTTTCTGCCCAGCAAGCACTTCTGGGTTGCAGAAGTTGCCTGAGATGAGGGCATGCCCTTTGGAAGGCCAAGTTTCACAGCTCATTCCTTGGGTAGAAACTCATGAATAGGAGTTGGTTACATTTGTTAATGTGTGTACAGCATTATATGTCTAGAAATTTTAAATCACCCAGGTCAAAATGTCAAAAGTTTAGCGAGATTTATATTAATTCCAGTCAGGTAGAATGAAATAGGCTCAATCCTCTGTGTCCTACATTTAGGCTTCACCTGCTGCTGTAGAAAGATCCACAGAGCCATCTTTGACGATAAATGACAGCCACTGACATCAATAGAGTCAGTCATAAATAGCAATGTAACAAAAAGGAAAAAAGCCCTCTCTGCTATGTTTTATGTCAAGTCTAAGAGCTGACTTCTAAAATATCCAGTTCAACATATTCTGCTTAATTTTCTCTGGTTCATGTCATATGCTACATCTGCTATTGCTAATGAAATGAAAAATAATTGAAAGATGACAAGATGATCCCTAGCAGCTAGCCCAGGTTATTGGCATTTTTGTTTTAAGTGAAATTTATTCTTTTTTGGGGGGTGCGGGAGGCACCAGGGATTGAACTCTCAACCTCATGCTTGCCAGACAGGCACATATGCCACTGAGCTAAGTCTCCAGTAAGTGAAATTTATTCTTAATAAGTAAAAATGTTTACTGATTTGCAAAAGATTTACTTAGTATCTCCAACAAACTAAATGCAATTATATATCTAGATTAGATAAGAAAAGAACCAAGAATGTCATTTGTATAGATGATAAACTTCCCCATTCACAGAGCTAGTCAAGTAGCAGATCTGGGATTTGAGCCTGATTTCCTGTCTTTCCAGTAAGCTACATAAGTTTCCAAAGTCCCTTAAATGGCCTGCTTGTAGCTTGTTCTTTCTGGCTAATTTACCTCTCAATTGAATTACCTAATGTTCATCTTATCACAAACTACAATTTCAGTATTTTGTAGGCACTAACAATATGCCAGACACTGTTCTGAGCAATCTGTGCAACTCAAAAGTTTCTGTCTTCATGGATCTTACTGTCTGAAGAGAAATGACAGACAAAAAACAAGAATAGTTAAGTAATCAGTGCTAACCAAAACCTATCAAGAAGAGCAAGATAAGAAAGACCCGGTGAGTCTGAAGTGAGCAGGGTGTTGCAATATAGAGGCTGCTAGGGTGAACTCCTCCAGATGACACCTGAGCTGAGACAGGAGTGTTGAGAATTAAGCAGTGCAAGCACCTAAAATAAGATCTGTCATTTCTGTCTCGGAATATCATGTGCACGTTGCTTAAATCAAGCAATAAACAATTATCATGTTTTACTGAATGATGCGAGGCAACTTTGAGCTTATTAGACGTATTAAACAGAAAATGTTTTAACTCAAAGAATTCAGAATCATTTTATGAAAGTTGTAAGAGCTAAGTATCTTGAAACAAATCACAAAGATCTGAAGTACATTGCTGTGTTGAAAACAGAACTGTCAGAACAGATGGTCCTACACTGTTGTGTACGCAAGAATGACTTCAATCTTCTGTTAGTCACTGTTGAAAACTATGCACACCTGCCAAGAGTATGGTGAAATGTGTCATACGACTGCTACAGAGTGTTATCACTTCCTGCCAATTCACCATTGGCAAATAATCTGGTCATATATGTTTACAAAGTACCAAGTGCCCAGAACTTTTGTAAAAGGAAAAAGGAAAATAACATGAGACAACAAAATAATTAAGCTGACATCATCAGTTCAGATATTGTGGCAAGGATTATATTTGGGGGTTTTCTGGTCACATATTAAAATAACTGAGGAAAATGAATTTTGTGTCCTTGTCACCTTTTGTATAGCATGCCATGGCTGAAACCCTCGCACGGTAGTAATAACCAGGTAAGGAGCACCGGGTAGACGTTGGGCAGCAGGCATGGGCTAGAAAGTAAATAGTTACTCTCTGAAGGCTGCACTGCAGAGAACACCAGGACTCAGTTTATGGAAAAACAGACTGGTTTCCGAAAGCACTAGGTGGTATCACACAGCTAAAATGACAGCAGACTGAATGCATGGGGTTTGTTCAAATCTGTCAAAGTAGAAATAACCAAAAGAACCTTCAACTAGAAATGCTGTTAAAATTTCATGTAGAGGGCTGGGAATATAGCTCAGCAGTATAGTGCTTGCCTACCATATGTAAGGCTCCAGGTTTGAGCTTTAGCAAAGAAAAGCAAAAAATGTAGCATAAAAGCTAGATGAAATAAGTTATCAACTAGTTTTGTTTTCCAGAACAGGATTTTATTGGAGCTGACTTCATGATGTATCCAAAGGCATTTATGCATGTCTCCCTTCCACACATAGCTTCAAAATCATATCATACCTGTGTTTAAGTTAATGACACAAACAACATAGGATTATAAGCTCACTAAACAACGTAGCATCATCCAGGCAACGGGAGGTAATTTCCAAAGGGCTGCTGTGCCCAGGAAACTGTAACATGTGAGCCTGGGAGCTATTCACATTGGTCACTGCTGTTAACTCACAAGGCACTGCAGTCCTCTGTCCAGTAGCCACTGTACATAGACAGCTATCATTTATTTTAGTTTTTTGAAATGTTAACCTCTGATTGCAAACAGTCTATAACCTTTTTTATAAAGAGGTGCATAGTGCTTTGCATTAAGAAAAGGATTTGGCACTGGGGGAAATGGAATAAAGTCTGACATTGACAAGGGCAATTCTTTTCCTAGTGTCCACTTGCAGTGTTGAGGTTTTTACTAGGTATACTCAACCTGGATGGTGCATGCACATTTCCAGATAGAAGGAACTAGCTTCAGCTTTTATACTAAGTACAAAGACAGTGACTGTGTGATGTTTTGTCCAGAAAGGTACTTTGACCATGAAATGAAGAACCAATAAATTAATCAGGACAATAATGTCAAGATTACCCTTGGCAAATGTAGATTTAACCTACATTACTTAAGCTCTAAGCATTAGAAGTCAACCTAATGTAGGATATTAACAGAAGGATACTTCCTAATGTGTTTAGTCATGAGAACCTTTGCCACAGCCCCAGGGTACTAAACTTTGAAAGATAGGCTGGCAGGAAACACGACGTGGCCCTGGAAACACGATGACTTCTAGAAAAACCAGATCCTAGACCTCAGAACCTAGCCTGGCTTCGCCTCAGAACTTAGTTACTTGAAGTTCACGTATCTGTAAAAATCAGTGGGTTAGTCTAACATCCTACCCAAGGATAAAGTTTCCCTCTTGGAATATCCAGGGATAGAACAAGCAAAGGCTTCCTGGAAAGACGGAGCCTCTATATTCAAGCTACGTCTGCCATAACCTGCAGACTGTGGCTCTGGAACTCTTACAAATGTGAAGGGAGGGCAAGGATCTGCTGTTTCTTTGCTGTTGATTTATTTTGGTTTTTTGAGACAGGGTCTATGTAGTCCAAACTGGTCTTGAATTCTGTGATCCTCTTGCCTCAGCTTCCTGAGCTGGGATTACAGACATGCACCACCATGCCTGGCTACTTTTCATAACACTAATCCAACCTTATTCCTAGGAAGCGGGTTAAGTATGTTCATGTCAACGTGCAGTTTATAGCTTAACTGAAATATCAGCTTTCTTTTAGCTTTATTAGGAATAGCACCCTTGTATTTTTGTATGGACAGGTGTCCAATTTAGTATTTTGTTTGAAACACCTGCGGAGTTTCCCAATTTCTAGAAAATTACATGGTGCTCACTTTGTTTAGGCTTCTTCCTTTCCTCTCAGTCCTGACATTAACTTCCCCCTTTAATACACTGGCCATATTCTAGCTGTCAGTGGAATCCTAACACAGACACTCTACTTTTTTTGTGTGGTTATTTTGTTTAGAGCTATCGAGGCAGATACCACCTTCTGACACAATCACTGCCAAGAGACTAGGATTAGAGATGGATTATAAAGGGCTTTCTGGAGAGTGTTTATTCCTGTCTTGGTAGTTCAGGCTCTCATACAACTTACTTCCCCATCCCCCAACCAAACACACACTGGTTCTGATTCCAGAAGGCTCTCCTTGGGTCAGAACACAGTTGTGCAGACTGTGTTACTTGCTGCTTTGGGCGACAGTAGTCTCATACAGAAAAAGCTGTGATGGAGAGGTGGTATGGCTGACTTGCAGGAAAGCTGGGAGAAGAGAGCAAACTTCAGTACACAGAATTATATGAGGAACTCATTAAAAATCAGACACCCACATGATTCGGAGTCAGCTAAAACTGGGACAAGGCCTCCACATCTGCATCTGTGATTAGCACATCTCCACCCCATCTCTCGACTATGATACAAGCAGTCTTCCACCTCCAGCTTTGCAAAACACATCAAGTGATGCCACAGCAACTTATCCACAGAGAAGAAAAACCATCCACACATCCGAAACACACCAGGCACACTGCCAACTCTGACATTCACCTTTGGACAGCTACTCCTGGTCAGAGAAGAGCTGAGTAAGCACGCATGCGCTGAACACAAGGGAGCACTCAACGCGCACAGCCATCCCCACACGAAGCTTTCTCTTCAGGAGTCCACACCTTGGCAAGCTCATACCAAAGAAAGGCAGCAGGACTGAACTCAGTAGATTTTTACAATAAGCAATTTTTTTTATTTCCTTGGCCTGACAAGATTGACTTCATTATACAAGAACCTGAAGCTGACAGGACACACAGATTTCCCCCAACAGGAAGGATCCTCTTCATTAGCAGAGATGAAATGTCACATCTGAGTGCAACTCCTGCTCCCCACCCCCACCCTCAACCCTGAAATGAAACCAATTAAACTCCCATGAATTACTAAAAGTCATCCCTCCGAACATTTCTAAGTAGCAGCTGCAGAGGATGAAAAAACCAAAGGAGGGAAGCAGCTGGCCGTCATTTAGCTTTCCTGTTTGTGCGCGTGAGACTGAGGGACAACAGCGAGGGAGCAAGAATTCTGGACGTGTGGAAAGTGTAGATAATCATCTACCTTACCTCAAACCTGCCCCTTCCACATGAAAGACATCTCTGTCCCTGTACATGGAAACTGCTAAAGGCAACATGAAACAACTGGCTTTAGCCTGCAAATCAAAGTGCCCAAGGTTCAGGAAATTCCAAGGTAGGTATGGGATAAGGGGCACGAGAGAGAGAGCAGTTTAAGACAGAATCTCAGCACTCAGTCATTTCCAGTTTAATGCTATCAAAACTAACAGACATCCAAACTTAACAGGCAACAGAATCACCTTCTGTAGGACTGCTGTTTTCCAAAGTTAGACAGTTCCTTCTGAATGTCTGTGTGGGTGTCTACTGCCACCTCTGGGGTGTGACATTCATATATGAGAAGAGACTTTTAATCATGTGATGCAGGAAGTGGAGAAATAGGAGCAATCAAAGGCTATGATGCTTTAATTACTGTAGATGTCTTTTGGTCCCCAGGTGTGGTCCTCTACTACAGTTCCTAAGGAATTCCTGTTCCCTTTCCTATTTGTCTTGTGCAAGTAAATGTCAAAAAACAAAAACTCTGCCCAAAGAGATGGGAATTGCTGCTGGATTGCAATCATCTCTGGCTTTAACCTGTCCACCTTCCAACCTACTATGAAATCACAAAAAAACTTAATTCTTGGCAATGCCATGAACTTAGGCCATCTCCATTCTCTATCAAAGCCAGTCTAGCAGCTCTGTCGTGACATGCTTTCTCCCTGGGCCAAAAAAGCAGCAAAAAAACATCAACTGAGCATGTGAAAATATGATGACAGTGTGTGCAGTGTAATGTTTCCAATGTCTTCACCTTCCGTCTTCTCCATAGTGGGAGCCCTCCTTCTCTTCCCTCAAGTCCCACTCACAGCCCGCCCCACCCCCAAGTCCAGGTGCTCCCATCTGTTGTGTTTCCACCACTCACTTCCCATAGACACTCTCATCACTGTAGGCCACGTACAGAAAATAGTCTTCCTCATGGTTGTCCTAGGAAGAGAGATAGGATGACATTTCAGGAAATATTCACATTCATTATTTCTGGGATTTCAAGCCTCACATGACCTAGTAAAATAGGTATGGAAGTTACTATTAACCTCCACTGAAAAGAACAGGGCTGGGACGTAGTCCCCTGGTAGAGCACTATCTGCCATGGGCAAGGCCCTGAGTTTGATCCCCAGCAGTAAAAAAATAAAAGAGGAATAAATAGGCAGAAGTGGCTAGAATTGAGCTCTGATTTCACAAACAAAAAAACCTCCATTGAGAACACAATACACATTGTTATTAAAGATACAAAGATGACGGGTACCATCCTTACTCTTAAAAGTTCATTTTAGTGGGGCTGAGGATTTAGCTCAGCAGTGTAAGGGCCTGTCTGGCAAGTGCGAAGTCATGAGTTCAATCCCTGGTACCACCAAAAAAAAGCCCACTCAAAAGTTCATTGCGCAACACAGATACCACAAGACACATATACCAGAATAAATACTAAAATGAAATGTATGTTATAAAATGAGGTTAGGTTAGGCATTACTTGATGTTTATGTAATTCCCTAATGGGAGACAACGAAACAGCATCAGCTATATGAGATCCTTTAACGAATAATGCAGCTCCAGTCCTAGATTATTATAATTATACTTAAAGTAGCTAAAGCCCCTAACAATAGTTTTTCTCAGATTCTGGAATTTTACCAGTTAAACCAAATCATTCTAACACAAATGAATCAACTTAAATACCCAGCCTTAAATTTCATTTCATCTGATTCACTGTGGTGAGATAATGGGGTATCTGCTTCAAGATTTGTTTTGTTCCTGATAAAAGCTTAGGCAAATATTCAGAGTTTACATAGGAACTATGAAAATACAGCTTCAACATGTTACCTTCAGTGTGAGAAGAACACAGCTAGCTTATTCACGTTTGTTTTCTCAGTCTGTTGCTAAGTGGGAATATAATGAACTGGGATTGGAGTGAGTAATTCAGTCACAAATTACACATTACCACAACAGTAATAGGAACAGTAAAAGCTGCTTTGCAACTTTTTGCTATCAGGAAGCATTTCCTGCTGCTTCAATAAAGGGGAGCCAGCATTAAAGCACTAGTCAGGCAAGACAGAGACGAGATTTCAAAAGGATTAAATCTAGTAGAGTGCTTAATCTCCACCAGGACAAAAGGTATCTAATCTCCCATAGCCTTACACTGCAACGTGTAAGAAGATCCTGACAAAAAACACCTCCTGACCCACTTCCAGCTGTGTCATCAACATACACTGAATAAAAGCAAGAGGATGGCACCCTCCTCAGCATTGTGACAGGACCATTACCTCATACAGTTGGCCCATGGTTGCACTAGTGGGAGGGATGGTGTTGTTGACAAAGAAGAATAAGGCGTCCTCAGGTCTCAGGTGGATCCTCTTCCGGATTAAGAAGTAGAACTGGCCAACTGAATGACAGAAAGGAAAAGGGCAGGAGAAAAAAAAAACAGGGAATTAGTACCAGCTCTATATACTATCCAAGCAGGTCCAAATAATGACCAAGAGCTTTGGTAATAAACAGCAAAACTCAAAGAGGCCTTTATAATCCCTGACATGCCACACTGGTACCATTTCTCCTTAGTTTCAGACATAATATTAGCATATCCACTCAGAAGTCTGAGTATCATACGTTGGGTGAAGCATATGCAGACTAAGACATTCCCACCCTTGTCTAACACTGACTTGAAACACTTTCCTATCCCCACTTTTATACTAAGACAAACTCATGGGGGAAAGAGGGCCCTGGACTCCAGTAATATTGGCACTTAACCCAGTGTTTTAAGTTAAGTTTTAATGTTTTCCTGAGAATACTGAAAAACTTCTAGAAAGGTGACAATCAGCTGTATTAATTCTGGAGCAAATTTATCTACAAAACCTAGGGTTATCCAGCATACAATGGAAATTACACTAAGAATCCAAGTAGAGACTGAGTATGTTCAATTCCAAATGGAACCTACAAAATATGTTTATAAAAAAAACTACCTTTAGGAAATAAACATTTAGTTAAGAATGTCTAAAATGTGATTCTCCCAAGCCAGGGCTGGTTTTTGTTTTGGAACAAATTATTACCATAGGAACAAGGTCAAATTTTAAAAAGTGGTTTAAAAATGAGTGTGTCTTCTTTAAAGCATCTTTTGTTTTGCTGTATCTAAATCAAACAAGACACAGTGGAAAATGGTACAGGGAACTGGTGATGAGAGTTAAGTCACTTTTGATTGTGCTCTCTGACAAATCCCCTCCGTGTTCACCAATTCTCAAACATGTTATGAGGACTGAGAATGGTCTGTCTGTGACTGATGGTCCCTGGTAGGAAAACAACGTTACCAGTGAGGTCAGAGGGCACTAGGTACTTCCTCTTGTCCAGATCAGGCACCCTGGCCTTAGGAGCCTTCTCCACGATGACCTGGGAAGACAGCAGGAGAATGGGAATCAAAACTAAACACCAGCACTGTTTTCCTTTCATACCCTACAGCCATCTCCACAGGAAGTAAGATTGCCTAAGGCCCAATTCAACTTTTCAACCCCTCACATCACATATCCCCCTCTTACTTGATTTTAATGTAGTTATAAGTTCCTATGAGGTACACTATGGCACATTTACTTCCTGGTATTTAATTAGAGTATCAAGACTTGCTGGATTTTCTAAGGTAGTTGTATTACCTATTAGTATTATTCTGTCTTTAAAATGCAATTTACACACCTGTAATACCAGAATTTGGGAAGCTGAGGTAGGGTTGCCATGAGTTCAAAGCCAGCCTTGGTTACATGGTAAGTTCAAGGCCAGACTGAACTGCATGGCAAGACCCTCTCTTAGAAAAACAAACAAACAAAGTCTAGAAAATACAATGCTGTATTTTAGATTTTGAGTATCTCCCAAAGCCCCACATGTTGAATGACTAGTCCTCAGCTAGATGATATTGGAAGTGGTAGGAATCGGAAGAGGTGAGGCTTTAGGTCACTGAGGACTTACATCAAGGAGACTGTGGGATCCTAGCTCTTGTTCTTTCTCTTTCATTTCCACACACAAGATAAGTAGTTTATTCCACCATGACATGCTCTTTTGTCAAATGCAGGGAACAATGGAGCCAATTTACCGGTAGAATGAAACCACTGAAACCATGGGCCAAAATAAACCTGCTCTCTTTATAAACTGGTTTTCTAAACAATTTGTTACACTAATGGAGAGCTGACTAAAATATAACTGTATTGAGGTTTATTTTATAAAAAGTTTCAATAATGACTATACAAGTATTCAACATACTATTAAGTCAAATGTACTTTGAAAAGTTTTCATAACAAATGAGATTGTAGTATGATGGCAGTACATTAAATCATTTATCAATGTTGGCTATATTAGGACTTAAAGTACACAAGAAGCACTTGTATAATACCTCAAATTTTATAAACATGTATTTCTGAAATCAAAAATTGTCTAAACGTAAACATTAATTTGAAGGGTGGGACTGGAAGTTTTTAAATTAAATATTGGGGGGGGTTCAGCTCGAGGTCAGCATGCCTGGTTCAAAGTGCAACAACAAAGTATTTCTAAATAAATCAGAAGAAAAGCTGGTGTAGACAGAGGTGACTCGTAAGTTGCAAAGAAAAGGTACAAGAGTTTCATCTGGAGCCAAAGGCCACCAAATGAGGATAGACAGGAGACTGCAGAGTTCTTTTAAAACTCAAAAGGAACAGACAACCTGGTACTGTCTGGCAGGCAAAAGGCCTAGCAGCCCCTGTGGAGAAGAGACAGAAGGAAACCAGAGGGAGGAGCAACAAAACAGATTGAAGCCATACCTGAGAGGGATTTGGGGAAGAATAGGAAGGAAGAGAAAGGGTAATATTTTTTTAAGGCCTGGTTGATCAGAAGATGTCTAGGTTTCTAGAAAACCCAACTGTACTCACAGTGAACCCTGAACAAGATGCTCTGGGTCCATTTCCCTCAGTGAAATGTGGCTAAGGCTGGGCAGGCATGCTAGTGCACACCTCTAATTACAGCACTCAGAGGAGGCTGAGACCACCCTGAGTTTAAGACCAACCTGGACAACACAGTGAGTTTAGGGTCAACCTGGACTACATAGTAAGAGCCTGTGGCAAACAACAATACCAAAAGACAATCTATTCCTAGCAGTTTCCTGCTGTTGTGGGTTTTTCAATCCCTACAGTTATTATTTCAGGATCCAATGATCCTCTCTTCCCTCAAGGTACCTACTGAGGGGACTAAGCTCAAGTTATCTGATCAATCTGAATGGGGGGCTTGAGAAACCCTTTCTCTATCCGGAAAACAAGACACTCCGTGCACAGTAAGATTAGGATTCAGCCTAGAATTTCTACTACAACACAGAATGAAAGCCCAATCTCTTAGGACAGGAGTGTAGCTCAGAAGTAAAAGTCAATGCACCTCATACTGTAGGTCCTAGGGTCAAATCCAGGACATTAAAAAATTCTCAACACTGGGCAGAGCCCTTCCAACTCACTTATGGCCACTGTAGGAGGCACAGCACCAATTAAAACATAACTGAAAGAGCCAGAGATCTGAGTGATAGTTTTCATCATTTGTAAATTACAACAGAAGTAAAACATTTAATAACAAACTATGAATAAGAACAATCGGGAAGATTAGTAAAAACATTCAGGGCCAACTTAAGTAAAAGACTGAAACGGGGTTCTGTTTTGAAGAAATATATGAGTATTTTAATTTGGGAACAGGTACACACCAAATTTCATGATTTATGCAAAGCTACCAGAACACAGCCTCTCCTTGTTGAATTCTGAATAAAGGTAATTCTACTTAAGTTACCTTACAGGCACCAGGCTATCGTGTGAACTCTTGAGGGTAGCAACTGCGCTTTATCTCAGGACTCCACAATGTAACATACACTGCGTATCATTAATTCTGGCTAATAAAAGTATAAATTCAAAAAATGATACGGCACAGAGATCAGAGGCTCTCAAAGCTCTATCGTGTGACAGCCAGGTCTGGAATCTCAGCACTGTCATAGGGCAGCAATGGCACTCTTGTAGGAAGTTACTTCACCTCTCTGTAATTCAGATTCTTTGTCCATAGAATGGGGATAACAGTAGCATAAGGACTATGTGAACCTATAAACACGAAGAATCAGAATACTGCCAGGGTACATAGTAAGATGTCTATAGAATTAGCTGTGATTTTTAAGTATTTATATTAAAGATGGGGACTGGTATCACCAGAATTGAGAGAAACTTTGAAACCTGTCACCTACAGTCCAGGGATCCCATACTGGCAAAACGTTAGTTCTCACCAAACCCTTGTGTGTGTAATGCCTGGGGTATTTCAATCCTAGACATTACAAAAAAAGCAATCTTTACTGCTGGGCTAATGCTCAGGGTCCTTCTGGTAGCTACTAGACCGTGAAAGTTAGGCAAGGATAGGAGAAGAATCCCAAAGAGCACCTGGGTCAAGAAAAAAATCTATAATTACTATTTTTTAAAAATTACACATACTTATCCTATAGTCTCCACGTGAAGATAAAAACACGACCTTTAAGCATCCCCCAAGCCCTCACAGATCTGATATCCAACAGCTGCTGTTCCGTCTACCACACTTAAAAATCTGCCTTCCAATGTGGCTGCGCAGCCCACAGGCCAGAAAAACCAGGCAAGTGGGCGGGGGAGGGGGTGAGGGAAAAACACCCGGATGCTGACAAACACCTTAGTATCTCTCCTTCCTCACTGCTCTGATTTTAAGCACTTAAATTGGGTCCCTATCGGACAAGGAAAAGCTTTAGTCTAGCCTCAGCGGGCCCAGATATGTTCGGATCAGAATCAGTACCCAGGGAAGGCCGTCTGTCCCCGAGCAGCAGGCTGCTGGGCCCAGAACATGACCTTGTATCCGGGCCTGTCTGGTGCCTCCCGGCGCACACACGTCCCTAATTCAAGAGAAACCAGGGAAGAATCCACTGGCTTCTGGATCTTTTGCTCCCACACCCGATGACCTGAGGACCAAAGTGAACTCGATTTCAGGAGAATCATTTGGGCAGAAACCGACGGGAACCAATGCGCAGCTCCGGCCGTCCCCACCATTTCCCCGCGCTGCGAGGGCTGCACATTTGCGGCCCGGGCGGACCCGTGCACAGAGGGCCCGAGGGCGCGCGTCCAGCCGCACGTGCGCGAGTCCTGCTGAGTCACTGGCACGCAGGCTCTCCAGCGCCGCGGCCACCGCTGGGGCGGCAGGCCCCAGGCGCGGGCCAGGAAGGTTCGCAAGCCCCGGCCCCCGGTCCGCCACGATGAAGGTTCGGACCTCCGGCCCGGCTTTTCCCCGACACCTTCCCGCGCAAGGGCCCTCGCGACGCCCCCGCACTCCTTCCAGCCGCCTCTTTCCCGTCCCCGGGACGCTCACCGGGACCCTGTCCGGGTACTTCTTTCGGATCTTCTCTCCTTCTTTTTTCCGATACTCGAAGGGATGGTCCTCCTTGTACTGGAACTTCATGATGGGGCGCAGGCTTGCTTTCCAGATCCCCGTGCGGGGCCTGCCTCCCTCGCTGAAGACTGCGCCTTGCGCGTCTCGCTACCTCAGACTGATTTCAGGACTCCCAGGATCCTTCCAGAAACGGCGGCTCCCTTTGCAACAGTACCTGACCAAGCGTTTGGAAAGAGCCTCCGGCACAGAGGTGGGGTACGGCCAGGTGAAAAACTCCCAGCGGCTTCCCCGCGAGCCGGAGCACAAAAACACGGGGGCGGTTCGTCGGCGTTGTGACGTCACGTTGTCCCGCCCACTCCACGCCCCCAGCGCGCTAGATTGCACCAGAGGGGGTGGACAGGGACCCTACCTATTTCACAGTCTTTCCTTTTTCTTTATAATTCTCCCATATCGTACCCTGCCTAACAGCAAGATATTTCTCTCATTGTTTTGTTATGATCGTCACATTAACAGTGGCGTTACACCCGTAAATAAGGCTCTGAAGATGTTTTCTTCCCTCTCTCCTGCATTTTTGGTTGGGTCCCAAAACAAACACACAAGGAAAATGTGGCGTTTTTCAGCCCGGGGAGATCTGCAGGCCAAGGGGAAAAATAAGGGCCAAGACTCTTGGGATTCCTTGGTCCTGAGCAGAATTTGTCCCGTGCTTGCCTTTTCACCTTTGCCCGTGGAGTTGCATGCTGGGCACCCCAAGGGCTGGGCTGGCTTCCTCCGCCCACTCCTCCCTCCCCTGGCTGGCCTCGTTTTGCCTGGGTTTTGCTGCAGTTCGTTCTTAGAGGGTAACAAACAGAGCGTGACTCAGGCGTTTGAAGGTGAAGGGAACCAAGGGTGTTAGAAGTGATGACTATTAAGGACTTCGTGCACGTTCTAAGATGGACAATACTTACTTTTTCCTGTTCACGCAGAAGTTGACCCTGTCTTCTGGAACAAACCATGAAGCATTTTTAGGTGATTAACTGTGGTTCTCGAAATAATTTTTTTAAACTGGTGCAAAAATTCACCCAGACGATAAGATACACAGGTTACAGAGTAGCTAGCTGAGTACAAGGTGGGTCCAGCGTAGTAAGGCTGTCTTAGCACTCCTGTTAACCTTTCTCTAAATCAGAGGACCAGGCCTTTCAGAATAGTACTGTTGGCAGGGATTCCTGGGGTCTGTAGAGGGACAGCATCAGAAATGGAAAAAGAGAGGGTTAGGGCTGGTTAGTCCTGCACAAATTGGGGCTGAGTTTTAAAAAATGCTGAACTAGGGGCCATAAAAAGAATTAAGATGTGTTGTTATATGCACCCAAATGCCCACAATGGATGTAATTCTCCTTTCTTTTTTTCTCGGGATGCTGAGGCAAAAGGATCACCTGGGCTACATGGTGAGTTCAAGGCCAGCCTACACTGCATAAGAGACCCCATCCCAAAAAACAAAAGACCAAATCAAAGTTTCATTATACAGTTCAGGATGGCCTTGAGCTCAGTGATCACCTCCAGAGTGCAGGGAAAAAAGGGCCTGTGCCACCATGCCCAGTTTGGATGTAATTATTATATGATGCAAATATGTACTGATAAAAATTAAACTTAAAAAAAATGGAAATACTGGACAATAGCAGCCCCTATATATCTTTGTTTTCTTTTTTGTTTTTTGGTACTGGGGATCGAACTCATGACTTCACATTTTCCAGGCAGGCGCTTCCACTGAGGAGCTAAATCCCCAGCCCCTATCTTTGTTATTAAGACCTCAAGTGTCTGCTTTAAAAAATAAATCCACAAAGTAGAACAAACTAAGCTTCATTATTGAAATAAGAAAATAAATTATAAACCTTTAACTTTCTTATCCCCATGGCTTTCAATCCTTTCCATATATGAAAATGAATAAATTAATGTATTAAATTACATATTTTATAATTTTCATACCTTATTTTGAAACTGAAGATGGCTTCATTACTATTTATTCATTTTAACTTAGATTCAAATGCAATACAGCTAAATCTTTTAAAGGAGAATATTATAACCAGTAAAGAAGTATAATTGTGATGGAGACCAAAATTTTAAATACTGTTTTTTTTTAAACTGCTGGAAACAACTGTAGTTAGTTAAAATGCTGATTTTTAACTTTTAGTCTAAAAATACCTTAGTGTTGCTGCTGGCTGAGACAGGCTTCTATCCCCTCTGTCCATTAAGTTTTTTTTTTTTTTGACGGTAATAGAAATAGAACAGAACAATACAGAACCAAGCCAATTGAGACAGTGCAGTGAAATTGGTATAGAACTTCACAGCAGGTTACAGTAATAGGTACCATAGAATATCTCATTATCTTCATAATAGTTGTCTAGCCAGTTAGGTATAGCAAAGTCAAACCAAAGACAGAACATTATAAAACTAATCAAAAGAGAATATTGAATAGAGTAAAGCAGTTAATCATAATGAAAACAAAACAGTGAAAACGACATTTGCTTTCAAAGAGAAGATAGAGGAGATCCCCCATATTTGCTATATTGCATACAGTCATCCTCCCAAGAGATGCTCAGACTTCTGTCCTCAGTTGCTAAGGGGGGTGGGGTGGGTGGAGTGGGATGTTTGATTCCAAGCCCATGCACTGGTAGGCTCACAGAAGACACTACTGGGTCTCCTCCTGACTTACCCAGGAGGAAGGTACTTAGCAAGAGGGCGGGCGAATTGCTTCTTTGTGCAGCCACCTGGGTTCCACCATCCCATTAAGTTCTTAATAAGTTGCATTCTTTATTTAAAAAATTTAAAATAAATAAAACAAAAATAAATAAAAATATTTTAGCACAGGGGCAGTGTATACAGTATGTAAAAAATAATTTGAGCTAGACTTGGTAGCCTACATCTGTAATCTGAAGACTCTGGAAGCCTGAGGCCAGAAGATCACAAGTTTAGGTTTGACACAAGCAGTTTTGCAACTTAGCAAGACTCTGTCTCAAAAATTAAAAAAAAGACTGACGGATTAATCTAGTGTGAAGGTCCTGAGTTCAAGCTCCAATACCACTATCACTATCACAATAATACTACTAACAATTTGGACATGAATTTCTGATAATTTAGAGGTGAAATTTTGTCTATTTTTTCCTACTTAGGCTTTTCTAAATGCTAATACTTTACATTAGAGTTCAAAATCTAAGCTAAGTGTGATGGTGATATAGGGGAATGAAATTCCCAAACAACTATATGTCCAGTACAAGTTCTTGTTCTTTAAAATCGGAATGAATTGTAGGAACAACAGAGGTAAGAGCAGAAATATTTATTGACAGAAAGAAAGAAAGCTTCTGTCTGAGAGCAAGACAGAAGCGGTCCTGAGTGGGCTGCCAGGGACTCTGTTGTCTAGGGATTTTTATAGAGTAAAACCATGAGATGAGGTGGGTCTAAAGTGGGGAAAACTGGGAACTCACAAGGCAGACAGGCATGAGGTGGGACAGAACTATAGTCAACCAATAACTTTAACTGTTCAGGTAAAATTGACTAAATTAGGGACAAATAGGGAAGCAAGTCACCTAGCAAGCAAGCATTCTTTATGGATCAGTGATTCTCCCTATAGGGGGGTTGGGATGGTGACTCCTGGCTTCTCAAGGTGATCCAAACTTAATCCCTAAAGTTTATACTTTAAGTTGTGGTTGCATTTGTTTTGTCTTCTGTCCAGAGATCTGCCCCACAGCAAGAGGTGTGTGTCTCCTACAGGGTCACCAGATATCTGGTCCTTTGTGCCGGCTTCTTTGAGGGCCTATCCTGTCTGACTGCTTATAATATTTCTAACTAGCTCAGCTGCCTATAACAATGGCACACACCTACAATCCCAACACTCTGGGAAGCTGAGACAGAAAAACCACAAGTTCCTGTCCAGCCTGGGAAATTTTTTGACTTAGCAAAATTCCGTCTCAAAATAAAAAACAAAACAGGGCATAGTGGTTGTTATGGTTTGCCTCATACAGTCTTGGAGGGCAGGCTTTTCAGAGGAAGCTGAATCTAGAGTTTATGAATGATTCATGGTTCAATTCTGGGATTAAGGATGTGAATGCTACACCCAGCCTGGGGAAGATAGCCTGAATACAATATAAGGACCAGAAAAAGGCTTCTTCTCTCTTTTTATCTGTTGCTTTTGTTGTTTTCCACCACCCTAAACTGTTGCAACCCTGCCTTGGAGCCAACTGATTATGGACTGAAACCTTTACAAACTGCAAACTAAATAAACCTTTTCCCCTTTTACTTTGGATGTCTATAGGGGGCTTATCAGTTCCCCCTATCTTTCTCCTGAGGGAAATGAAGGAAGCACAGAGACAGATTTTGAAAGTACACAAGGAGC
>PVJX010035928.1:0-17897 GCA_004027295.1 Dolichotis patagonum | reverse complement strand
GTAATTCAAGCGCTGAAGGAGAACAATCTCCAGCCCAGATTGATGTATCCTGCAAAACTCTCTCTAGAAATTAATGGAGAAAAAAGATGCTTCCATGACAAAGAGGAACTAGGAGAATTTGTGACCACTAGTCCAACCCTACAAAAAATACTGAAGGACATTCTAGGGAGAGAGAACAAGAATATGAGCATTTCAGGAACAGTGGCAGAGAGGCCTCAGTGAACGAGGCAGACAGTGGAGTGGAAGAGAAAAATAGACTATCAATGGCAGAATAATAAAATAGCAGTAATGAGGCAGAGAAGATTGGCTATAATCTCTAGTATAGAGGGCCTCGAAATAATAACAGAGAGAAACACAGGCAGAGTAGATCAGGAAATAGGGTCCATTGAGATGCTCTTTATAGGGAGGCAGTGGGACCCAAAACAAGCAGTGCACCCCTTGGGAGTGAAAGGGGAGGAATTGTCTAAAAAATGAAGGCAGAGGATACTGTTAATGGGGTAAAAAGATTGAAAATTTACATTATTCTCACCACTCTGCTTGGATGGATTACATGCCGTTCCAGTTTGTCTACTTACACTAGACTTGAGGACATGGTCAGCTATCCCCAAAATAAGAGGCCATATTATGGTAATCATCCCTACTTTTCCTATCAACTTAATCTGAAGCCCTTTATAACTTACACTTTCTTATTATGACTGATCTTATTTGAATCTGGTTTGTTAGATTGCTACTTTGTATTGACTGATTTTATTTAAATCTGTTATGATGGATAGCATCAAGCTAAATGTATAGGCAACTACACTGAAGATGACAAGATTCACTAAGATACCCACTCTGGTTTATTACTTGCTTTTGAAGTCTTATAATATCTCCAATGCTTCTTTTTTATTAATGTTTTATATACTGCTGAGACACCATGGTAGCCATTGTAGATCACCTTGTATTGTGGTTTTATGTGACTTTTCTGCCTCATGCTTTTCTAGGAATTGTTTTGTTTTATCTTGCTTTGTTTTGTTTTTCCTGCTAATATAGAAATGATAGATATATGCGTAGAGACTCATGCAGGTGTAGAGCTTATAAACAGTTTACGAGAACCAAACATGCCTGACTCTCTGGCATGTTTTCCCTCCAGTCGACCCTGACTGAAGTGGCCAGAATCCTGGTTGCGGGAGCCATGTCTAAGCACCAGCCACCTCCTTAGATTGAGTCTTGTGTCTGGCAGGGAGACAAGCTGCTGCATTTCAGGCGCATCCATGGTGATGTCCACTGGGCTGCTGGACAGTGGCATCTTACTGTCCCAGCTGTAGCTACAGACGACACAGGAGAGAAGAGGAGCAGGAGGAACTGACTGTGGTTTCCTGTGGTGTCAGCCAGTGTTGCAACTGCCAGCTGACAAGTTCTAAAGGGCAGTAATTTACCTTTGTTAACGAACTTGTAAATTTATAAGTCTTCCTAAAGTTCAAGGGTGAATTACAGTAATTATTTTATGACAACGGTGGCTTAATAACAGCGTTAAGATAATTTTGTGAACAGTAGAAATCAATTCAAGTCCTCTTTGTTCCTTGGAACCCCTAAAATGAAATTGTTGGTTTTACTTCTTTATAATAGTGATAGTCATAGGAATATTTCTTGGACAAAGTTGTACTATGACATGAAGCCCGATTACTGATTAATTTTGTGAGTTTAGTTTTCTTTTTGAGGTACTGAGGATCAGACCTGGAGCCTTGTACATGCGAGTCAAGCACTCTTCCACTGAGCTACACTTCGGTTCTTAAATGGCAAGGAAATTGCGAGAGTTTACTGGAAAACAATTTCATGCATACTTGGATTTTATTATTTCTAAAACTTAACATATTTAAAACTAAATTTCTCTTTTGTCTCTGCTTCACCGTCTATCCCTTCTCACTTAGGATAGCTACATTCTTCTAGCTGTTCAGGACAAAAATCTTTGAAGCCATCCTCTTCCCTATTTCACACTCCATAACCTTTTCCATAGATAATTTAATTGAATGGAAAGATCTTACTTAACATTAAAACTGATTTAGGCTCTGCCACTAATTGATACAGTGTCTCCTTCTTCCCCAAGTTATTGTGAATTTAATTGAGTTAAAATATGCAATATACCTATTATAGCAACTGATATATTGGAGGTATGGTAACTATTATGATTGCCCATCTCTCTATCGGAAGATTATGGTATTTCTTACAAGATAAGTGCATTTTATAAAACTTTTAAGGAAAAAAGTAGTGTCAATATATAAAATCTTTCAAGAAATAGAGCTCTGCCTTTAAAACTACAAAACATTCTTGAGAGATATAAAATAAGACTTAAATAGTTACACAATGTTTATGCATTGGAAAACTGAATACTGCTAAGCTTATTCCTAAATTAACCTTAAACTCAAGGCAGTTAAAGTCATAAGCTTACTGTGGTCTTTTGTAGATATTGACAAGTTGATTCTAAACTTTTTATAGAAATGCAATAAGAGAGTACATACAATTTCTTTAAAAAGTACAAAGTTAGAGGATTTATACTACCTGACTTCAAAAGTTATCATAAAACTATAGTAATCAAAATAGTGTGATATTTGTATGTATGGGGATAGATTAATAGAATTAAATAGAAAGCCCAAAATTAAGATCCATACTTTGATGTCCTACCAGGGAAGTTTTTCTTTCTTTCTTTCTTTCTTTATTTTTTTAAACAATGGTGGCCCATCTAGAAATCCATATATATAAATATACGAATGATGTAAATATAGCGTTATTTCTCTGGTGTGAGAAACCAAAAAGTAAACGTGAACCAAAGTGTATAATAGGGATTATGAAATAGGAAGAAATTATTTAAAAGAAGTGGGAACTGGGGTGGCGGAAGGAAGGAGAGGAAAAGAAAAAAAGATAAAAGAAGGTTAAATGGAAACAAAGCTTTGTAAGTGAGGAGGGGAAGAGGGGTTGAAGGGAGGAGAAGGGACTGGGAAAAAAAGAAGCAGCAAGATATTTCATGTACGGGTACAAATTCCCTATAATGAATGTGATCATTATGTTTATCTGAATTGTACAAATAAACTTAATGAAAAGAATAAAAAGAAAAGTGCTGGAGATTTAGCTCAGTGGCTTAAGCGCCTGCCTGGCAAGTGCAAGGTCGTGAGTTCGATCCCCGGTACAAAAAAAAAAAAGAAAAAAGAATCACCATTTATGCTTCAGATAACCTATGAAAAAATAAGCCCAATGTGGCCTTAAACACAAACATAAAAATAAAGCCACAAGGCCTAGTAAAAATAGACTATCTTTACAACACACAGGTCAAAGAGAATATTTTAGTGGACTCCAGAAATAATCACACAAAAATTGGTAATTAGACTTCCTCAAATTCAGACTTGTGTTAATCAAAATATACATTTAAAAAATGAATAGGCAAACCTCAGACTGAGTAAAAATTTGCAAAATATATATTTCTGACGGGCTTTTTGTTCACAATGCATACCTGTAATAATTCTTCCAACTGATTAATAAAAAGATAATCCAGTTTTTATAAAATAGGCCAATTTTTTTTTGTAGGGGGAAATATTTGAATAGGTATTTAGAAAGGAAGATTTATAAATGTCCCCCCAGGGAAATGCAAATGAGGTAGCACTGCCTGGCCACCAGAATGTCTGGAGACCTAGGGCAGTGATACCTCAGTTTATGAACTTAATTTCTTTGATGGTTTTGGGGCAGATGGCTGCACTGTGGTTTATGTTTGGAAGATGGCTGTGGTTGTGTTGTTTGTCACCGGAGTTTGCAAACTGGGAGCAAAATTTTGCTGAAGGCTTTTGTTTGCAAACTGAATTCAGTCTGCAAACAGAAGTATTTGTGAACAGAGGTATTACTGTATTTATTTATTTATTTATTTATTGCTATTTTGAGGCTGAACCCAGAGAGTAGTAATGCTCTCTACCACTCAGCTATGCCCTCAGTCCTGAGATTTAAATTAAAACTCCCCAGTTGGCAAGGAAGTGGAAACTTTGAAATCCTCTTGCAATGCTGATGATTCAGTCACTTTGGAAAAAGCCCTGGCAGTGTCTCATGGGACTAAAAGTAACTACAGTATGATTCAGCAATTATATTTTCTTTTAATTTTTACTTTTTTTGATCCAGAATTATTTTCTTTGATACTCATACAAAAGACTGAAGACAAATACTCATAGAAAGACTTGTATGTATTCGTAACAGGCTTATTCATAATAGATAAAAATTGGACAAAGCTCAGGTGTCCATCAACAAGAGAAACTACACACTATTTTCATGTACTGGAATACCATTCAGTAATAAAAAAGGAACAATCTACTGGCACATCATCGTGAATGAGTCTTTAAGAAAATAGTATATATCCTGTATAAAGAAGGAGAGTGTTTGTCCTTTAGTGAGTGGGAGGGAGCAGGGACCGGACGTCCGGGTAGAGAATGAAAGACCTGGAGTGTGGTTATATTCTGTTTGAATTACAAGGTAAATGCATCTACCAAAACCCATCAAATGGCACCTTAAAGATTTATTCATTTCTCGAGGAAAAAGTTAAACAAGTTTTGGATTCTAGCTGCTGTCAGCTTTCCCAAATGTTCAGAAGTAAAATTTCCCAAGGTCTGCAACTTTATGATACACCATAGAAATAATCAATGGGTGAATCAATGGGTGAATAGATAGACGGATAGCATTAGTATTTAAAGAAGACAATATAATAAGATATTAATAGAACATGCATGGTAGATACCTGGGCATATTTTTTCTGGATAGTTTTTAAAATAAGATTTTGGGGGCAAAAATGCTTTGCTACAAAAGTGACTCTTGGCTGGATTTCTAGATACAGATAGAAATACAGTGTGTGTGTGTGTGTGTGTGTGTGTGTGTGTATTTACTATAAATAGTGCATTTTAAAAGAATCTGTTGTCGGGGATCAGTTGTTCTCTATCCTAGAAGGGAGGAACCACGTGAGACAGGTGAGTTTTCTGATACAGTAGGCAGATCAATATCAGTTTGAATTTTTAGTTTTTAATTTTTTTATTTTAAAGAGGATAAAATAGAATAAAACCAATCAAAACAAACCAGCATTCAGTTTGAATTTTTGAGGTGCATTCCTTAACATTTTAGCTTGGATTTCTGGGTAGAATATCTGGGAAAACATTTTTAGCTTCGGATTTACCTCATCAGATTTCTGTTATATAAAGGCAGTGGAAATGTTCAGGAGGATGTGTTACCATTTACCTGCTTTTAATCCTACGCAAAAAGTAAATAAGGTATTATGTAACTATGTATCTTGGATATAACTCCCTTGAAAGTATTTCCTGCTTACACTAAAATATGGTATCATAATTTTCAACAGTGAGAAAGTATGAGAACTGACTGAGGTGTTGCAATTTAATTTAATTTGCTTCATTCTATCTATAAATTAACTGAAGATACTCATTTTCTAACTTGGCATGGGGGGAGACCAGGACAAATAAAGCCAACACAGCAGATGTAGTAGGAAAATGTCCCACATAATTCTACAAAGAAGATTTTTTTCCCTCCCTCTTTTAAACCCTATTTCTTTTACAGTTTAAAAAAATACCTCTAGAAAAGAACAAAAAGAAGCATATCCTATCAGTGACAATGAAATATTATATTATTAGTCAATACAGACTAATAAAAAAGAAGAGATTCATTGTGAGGCTAAGAAAATCCGAGGGTTTTATAAAAACTTACCAGTAGCATTCCTGTCGCCAGAGCAGCTAGGAAGGAACCAGTGAGTTCTCCACACAGAGCCTTCAGTGTGTCGGGCGGGCGGTTCAGGGCTGGGTAGGCTGCCTGCTCGTAAACACCCAGGCCGAGCTCCACCAGGTCATGAAGATGTGGGCCCTGCCTGATGCCGGTTCATCCACTGAAGTTTGTCAACTTCTAGCTGGAGTTTTAATCAGGATTCGTCCCAGGAGAATCTGTACTCTTCAAGGAAAAAAGAAATCATCTGCTTCTGAAGAATCGAAAAGGAAACAGGAAAGTGTATGAATGAAATGTAATTATTTGCTTTTTCTATCACAACCCTAACTGCAAATACCACTAGGATATATGGCTCCCAGCAAGCCAGCGCTGCACCTTGACTGTCACACACAGACTTGCAAGACTCCAACAGGTGGCCTATAGGAGTGCAGTGTTTTGACACAGTCAGTTTCTGGGTTTTTTTTTTTTTTTTTTTTTTTTTTGGTGCCGGGGATCAAACTCGACCTCGTGTTTGCCAAGTGGGCACTTACGCCGCTGAGCTAAACCCCCAGCCCGACACAGTTTCTGTCCGAACCGTTCTTTAATGGTAACAGTAGGCTGAATTAGGTGGGAGTCTGGGAAACAATTAACTTTCCAACCTGTATTTACCTTTACATGAAGCTGCTAACTTTTGCCGCGCGCGCACGCGCGCACGTGAATGTGTGTGTGTGTGTGTGTGTGTGTGTGTGTGTGTGTGTGGTATAAGTGGGCCTTTTGCTGTTTACCATGAGAAGCTTTCACTTTTTTACTTTCCTCTTTGATTACTTTTTAACCTTAAAAGCTAAAGTAATTAAAGTGTGCGAGCAACACTCCGGAAAGATTTAGCAGTATATGGATGTCCCCAACCATGTCGTTCGAGGGGAGGAGGCTGCTAAAAGATTCGCTCCATTCACATTTGCACCACACTGTATTTGCGAGTTGAAAAGTCTTGCACGTGACATGTGCTTGCCAATCTTTTTATTGTTATTTATTTATTTATTTGGTCTTTTTGAGACAGGGTCTCACTATGCAGTTCAGGCTAGCACTGAGCTCACTTTGTAGCCTGGGCTGGTCTCAAATTTGCAACAAGCCTCTTGCCTCTGCCTTGGGAGGGCTGGGATTACAGGCATGTGCCACCACGTCTGGCTTTACCATTTTTTCTGTAATCTTTTGTAGAGGTTGTCCCATGCCAAGCACATGACTGCCCAAATCCCTGGATCTAATGTTGAGCATTTTTTTGCATTTTAGGTCTACACCTTCAAATAGTTTTATATAGCTGCCTTGTTGGTTCCTTAAATTTTTTAAAAATTATAAATATGAATTCATATTAATTGTAGAGATTAATAAGTTTCATAGTGAAGTTTCCAAAGCTTATTATTTTTATAGCATGTTGCTTTACTCTCATATTCAATCTTTTTTTTTCTGCCCCATTGCTACCAGTTTTTATGTGGCTATGAGCATATGAAATACAAGCAGTCAAAATACAAGCAGCTAGTATGAGGGCTGGGGATTTAGCTCAGTGGCTCAAGTGCTTGCCTGCCAAGTATGAGGTTGTGAGTTCAGTTCCTGGTACAAAACAAACAACACTCAGAATGAGATACATCATGGCTTTATATGTTGAAATGATAATATTTTGGATATATCAGATTAAATAAAATATGCTAAGATTAATTCTAACATTTTTTGTTTTTTAAAATGACTGTAAAAAAATTTATAATGACATAGGTACCTCACATATTTTTACTGAGTAATGCTACTCAAGATTTCCCTAACTCTCTTACTCAGGAATTTCAGGTTTTTCTCTTTCTTCAAATCCCATGTTCAGCCTGTCCTTTCGTTTACATGGTGAACACTGCAGTCATCACCCCTGGACTGTTTGTCACCCTTTCCCTTAATATTTCAACCATCCCACTTTGGCATTGATTGGGACTTTTGGAGTATGTGTATAATCTATGTGTCTATGAAGCCACATTGTTATTTACATTATCAGATAGATTCTCTGTTTAGCTTAGCAACTGCTCCTTAGCTCCTGCTGTGGCTGAATCCTACACTGACAGAAGGAGGTGCATCCTTTCATTGTGCTGGGTGACCCAGCAGACTGCTGAGATGATACCAGGGCTGATGGGTTTTAAAAGAATGGCACGAGTGGGGTGGCCAGCATAAGGCAGAAACTCAAGGACAAGACTGAGGTGCCAGAAAACAGATCCATGACCTTGTAATTAAACAACGCTGGGTTTGTGAGCAATAAACAACAGTGTAAATATTGAGGTTGTCCAGAGATGGTGAAGCCTAGAAAATGGAGGCTAACATGGTGCACCACAGTACGGTACTGGGAAGTTCCTTTTTATTTAGTGTGCTGTCCCTATGTGACCTCATCACTTTGAAGCTCTCATTTGGTAGAAAGAGGTCCATCACTGGGGTGGGTATTGTGTGTGTGTGTGGTACTGGGGACCCAGAGTCTTACCACTGCTCTATATCCCCAAGCTCCCCCCCCGCCCCATTTTGAGACAGAGTGCTGGGATTCCAGATTGGTGCCACGATGTCTGGCTTCTATATGATTCTTATGCCAATCTCCTCACCAGTGCTTCCATGATAAAAACCCCCAGGAAATTAGGAAGAGAAGGGAAAGTTTCTTGAATGTCATAATGGTCGAAAGCCTAGAGTTCACAGCATCTTTAAAGGGTAAATAATGAGGGCTGACCTCCTCAGGCAGTAGTACCCGCCTCAAGCACTTCCTGTAACATTTACTAGAAGCTCTAGTCAGGGCGGTAAGCGGTCTTACACTGTTTCTACCTGGAAGTTTCCTCCTTTTGACTGCATTTTCACTACTGGGGCTGTAATAGTTTTTAAGGTGGTCCATTTTGTCTGGAGAGTTCTGTTAGAAAAGATGCATTTATACGAGAGCAAATTTTATTTCTGTGAAATCTCTACCAACACAGTTTATTGTTAGCCAAGGTGCATAGTACGTTTTATTTATTTCCACTTTTTTTTTTTGTACCAGGGATCAAACCCATGACCTCTTGCTTGCCAGACAGGTGCTTATACTGCTGAGCTAAATCCCCAGCCTTTCTCTCATTTTATTTACTTCCGTATATGAATTTCTCTTTAACTTAGCCCCCTATGATAACATCATGAAGATTTTCTTCTTCCCAGTTATTTTATCTACGTTGTTTACGTATATGCATGCACTCATAAAAATCTACTATTAGTCAGAATGTATAGGTTAATTTCATTCCTCAAGATCAATTGGGATTTATGAGGATAGTTACACCATTCTGTATGAATCATAAGTCAGCTGCTTATTTTGCTTTTGTTTAATGAACATGCCCCTCCCCCACCAATATTGGTTCATTTAAAAAGTTACTGGTTTGTAAATTGTTCATATAGGAAGTGTAGTGTCCAGAAGATACAGTATATTTACAGTGTAGGAGACAGTATAGGAGCTCTGCTCAGCACTCAATAGAACAGGAATGCTGTCTCATTTTAGATGGTATTCTTTCTCTTATACATTATAAAATATAATTTTAATATTATGAGATTTAATTGTCAAATATATTTAAATTTATGGTTAATGTATGCATTATTAGAATTCATTTACGCATTTACACATTATTCAAATCCCCAAATCTTGAAGTATTTACCTACTGTGATTAAACCAAATTTTCTCTGTTCTGTACTAATGTACATGGCTTCTTTGATAATAAATGTAAGTCCTTTTAAATCTTTCCACTAAATTCCATTTCTTCGGTTTTTACACGTGTCAGGTCTCTCTGGCTTTGTCAGAGAATAAATACGCTATCTCTCCCAGCTTCGCCTCTTAGGGAAACTACATAAGCACTGTCATCCCTATGAAGGGATAGGCAAAGTTGTTGAAAAGTGTGCATTGAAATCTACAGTGTGATTTAAATCTACTAATCACTGTTACTTATGTGACTCACACAGCTACTAACCCTCACGTGGAGGAGACCATCCAGTTAAGCTTCCCTGTTTCACATCACTCTTCTGAGGCGGTTTTGCTAGTTTGCTGGTGACTGACTCAACTCCAAGAAGTAAGGTTGGCCCAGTAGCAGTTGTTGATTATAATGCACCCTGTCTTGGTAACAGCAGTTTTCTATTTTATTTTGCTTTATTTATTTTTTTGGTACCAGTGATTGAACTCACGACCTCACGCTTGCCAGGCAGGCTCTTGTGCCGCTGAGCTATAGCCCCAGCCCAGCAGTTTTTGTATTTTAGCGATTTAGACATGCTACTTTTAACAATAGGCCCTCTCTTGGGATAAGATGCTTCTGGCTTCCAAGTAGGGTACCTGGAATCCTTGGGCCTCTTGAAATTTAGAGAAGGTGTAGGGTAGGAGCAATGTTTTCTTTCAGAACAGAGAACTTTCTGTTTGGCTTTTCTGCAGGGCATTTAGGACAGTTTCTAGAGCTGGACCCTAAGGAAATAATTTGATTCCTTGTCTCTGAGTTTTATTGCAAGCAAAATTCTGCTTTACCATATGGAACAAATAAAACATTTTATAAAGACTAGGGAAGGGTTTGTAGCATCAGGATCTGAAGGCAACATGGAATGAATTTTTCTTAGGTATGAACTTTATTTTAATTTGTGCTTTATATGCATTTTTTTTTTTTTTTTTTTTAGATACTAGGACTAGAATTCAGGAGCTTGTGCTTGCCAGGCAGGCACTTTGTTTCTGGGCTAAATCCCTGGCCCAAAATTAAAAAATCTGATTGGCATAAGGGAAAAGTTCTTTGTTCTCATTCCTAGTTTTCAGCTACCTAGTAGTCATCATTAAAGACAACCAACATCACTAGCTTGTGTGTGTGTGTTCTTCTAGGGATATTTTATGCATATGCAATCAAATACAGTGGTTCCTTGTTTCACAAATATTGTTCACAAACAATTTGGTTTGCAGACAGAAGTATTTGGCAAAATTTCATTTTTGTTTACAAACTCTGCATCTCGTGACAAACATGACCATAGTCATCTTTCCAGAAACACAAAGGTGGCCAGCTTTTTCAAAATTGTACAAAATTAAGTTCATAAAACAGGGTACCACTATATGTAAAATAGATATTTTTAACCACAGATGGTATATTAATGCTTATTTTTCTGTGTTTCAATTTTTCAGTTTAATATACCAGGAATGTTATTTTAAGAAATGAACTTTTAAATAGGGCTTGTTCTTTTTTTTTTTTTTTTGGTACCGGGGATTGAACTCATGACCTCACGCTTTCCAGGCAGGCGCTTAAGCCACTGAGCTAAATCCCCAGCCCCGGGCTTGTTCTTTTAAATGCTATGTAAAAATGTTTTTCCTGTGCTGCTGTTGTTTGCTTTTAACATTAAAATAGTATTAAGTATATTATTTTGAAATACATTAATCTTAAAAGTTAACATAGACCACTAGATGGTGTTGTTACTACAAAGAAGTGAAATATGTACTGAATGTATTTTCAAAATAATTTGTACATTTTAAAGAAAAAAAACTAACTGCTATAGCACTGTACTATATCACTAAACTAAACTAAACTAAACTAAATTGTAAAAGCTTAGTTCCTAGGGACTATATACTAAAGCTAATCATAATACTGACAGGAAAATATAATCTCCATCTTGTTAGATATCATGTATGTCAAGTTTGTGTTCTCACAACACCAAGGAATGAAGTCGCAAATCAAAGGAAGTAGTTAGGAAAATTTTATTGGCAATAAGGAGAGAAGAATAAGTCTTGGATATCAAAGAAGGGTCAGGAATGGGGATGTCACTGAGGCTGTCAGTGGTAATTTATACAAGCAAAATCACAGCATGGGTACAGTGTGCGTCAGACGCCAATCAACCCATAGGATTACCAGTACAGCGGCTTAGCTAATATTGATTCAATAGGGATGTGGGTCACGTAAGATGGGTGCATGGAAAGAACAAAGGCATTTTTGAGGAAGGGAGGGTCCCAATGCTCCGAGTCATCCATCTGGATGACTGATCCCTATCTGGACTTCCTGGACCAGGTGGTGCTAATGACAATATAATCTCCAGTCATTGTTTATGCCTTGGGGGCTTGGCCCATCCGTCTTTATCTGGAGGCCTGGCCTTCTTCAGATGACTCTCCATCCACAATGTAGACTTTTTTAGTTTTCACTGACTTCCTTGATAGCCCATCTTTTTAACATGCATTAATTTTTTTCGTATGTTAATTTCTATCTAACTTAGCTATTTATAATATCATGAAGATTTTTCTTTCTAGTTATTTTATCTACATTATATATGTGCAATTCTTATAAAAAGTCTAATATTAGTATGTACAGATTAACCTCATTCTTTCATATTTGTTGAATGAATTATTTTAAATGGTTAGAATGTAATACAATATGCCACAGTGTATTTCATCTCCGAGCAGACAGATTGTGCCAGGAATTTCACTTGTACAGAAAATAGCGCCCCAAGGATACCTGTACATCCAACCTGGAGTATTGGCTGTAAAAGTCCATGTTTGACACCAGTTTTTCTCAGAACTTGGAAGGCACGCTCTCGTAGGACTGAGTGCTTCTAGCACTGCAGTTGAGTAGTTCAATGTGCCATCCTGATTCCTGATTCCCTTCAAATCCCTCCCTTGAGTCTGATTTGTTCTCTCTGCCTTTCCCTTCTTTCTTTATACCAATATTGTTTTGGCTATACACTGAGTCCTTTCACCTGGAAACTTGGATTCCTTCATTATGGTAAATGATGTCTTCCATTTGTTCTAGGATAATTTCCTCTCCTCTGTAGTCTCTGCTTTTTCAAGAACTTGTATTATTCAGGTAGCCTACCTCCAACTGAGCCAATTTTTTTTTTATTTGTTTGTGGTAGGATTACAGTGGAGTGGGCCCAAAATAGTTCAGGTTCTCGTGTAGGACGAGGAAAGAACTGCCAAGCAGTATGGCTCACGGTATGTAGAAAATAGCTGGATGGAAAGCACTATGAAGCAGCTCTGAGCAGGATTTAAAATTAACCAGCCGGCTTTGTACGTTTACTTGTGAGTCTGTCCCAGGCCTAGTCACTCTGTCTGGAGCCGGGCTCATTGTAAGTGAAACTCTATGCATCACCACTGGTCCCACCTGAGGCCTATAGTGACCTGTGATGCCGTGATGCCTCAAAGGCCAGGATAAGGCTGCAGCTGAGGACGCCTGACTCCCGCCCCAATTAACTAAAGACTGTAGCTGCAGGTGTTTCACTCTTGCAGTGAAAGTCAACCTGAAGACTTTCTCTTAAGATAAATCTCCTTAATTAACATAGGATACTTCCTAAATTATCGTAAGATCTTTCTCCTAAATTATCATAGCCTGTTCTTTGCAAAAGTCCTTGCATCACTCCCAAGGTTTCCATTTTAATGCTCACCTGGTTTGAAAAACAAACAAATATGGACTCTGAGAGAATCTTGAATTCTGCAAGAATTCAGGGATCCTCTTGGAGCCCTGAAAATCATACCCCTTGTCTCATTTACTTAAGCCTTCGCCATCCACTCATTTGAGAGGTTGCAGGCCTGAGCAGTCCATGATAGGAGTTAGGTTTCTTAAAGATCATGGGGCGGTACTGGTAGCAACAGGGAAAGAAGGGTGAAGTGTGCTGGTGGGGGCTTGATGTCTCAGGTTTCCAGTATTATAGGGTCAGACACCTCTGATCCAAGGAGCCACCCACTGTCTGTCTCTCTGATGTCAGCTCCTAAGTTTAAACCTGGAAAATCATGACAGTGGTGTGGTTTGTGGCTGCATGGGGTGAAGCCAAGCAGCTCCCACAGCTCCCTGTTTTAGGGTGATGGGAGCATGGGAAATCCTTAGGGTGGCGTGGCCTTTACGGTCGCATGAGGGGAAGGGAGTGACCCACTCAGCTCCTTTGTTTCTAACTACTGGTTAGTGGGACCGAACCAGGGGCCTCTTCCCTTGAGCCACTTCCTCAGCCCTTTTCACTCAGGGACAAGGTCTCACTGGCCTCCTCAGGAGCTGGGCTCGCAGCAGGCATGTTGCCAACATGCTCAGCTCGAGTTAATATTTTATTGGTCTTTCTTTTACTGTCTTATGTGAAGTTAATTTTTGCCTTTTGAAATGTGACAGATAGCTTTTTACAAAAGGTCCATTGTGTATTTATCCAGCTTGGAATTTTATAGATGTGTACGTTGAAAGCAGCTGTAAGTGGACGTAACTAACTAATGAGGGATCATAAACGGACTCTTGGGAGTGGCTTCTGCAGTGGAGGTTGAACCTTAGCGCTCAGGTGCCTGCTTCAGGGGATGTATAACAAATGCTCCTTTCACCTGCTCTGCAGGCTCTTCAAATGGTGTCAGCTGAGCCTGCATGACGTTTATCCAATAATCAGATCGCTAACTGCTCTTTGAGGTTCTGCTTGGAAATATGTAACAAACACTCAATCTTCTGCCTTATTAGACCAAAGCCTGAGGCAACGAAAATCTCAAGCAGTTCTTTTTCAGTCCTTCTTGGGTATTTTACATTTCATTTAATTTAGAGGAATCAGAAGTCATCAAGAATGGATACTTGCATACAGTAGTGGTTAATACAGGAAAATAAGCCTTAAACAATTTGATATAAATAGTAGAGTTACAATCCCGAGAGATATTTACCATCCTCTGCCTTGTCTGCTGCTATCACCCCAACCAAATCCAGAAGTTTGCTATGGTGTTTAAATTCGAAGGCTTCGCTTAAAACTGTTCACACTGCTGCTGTGCTGTCCTGAGTAATCCCTGGGACTGTGAGTGTGGTGGGATTTAGCTGGCGGTGAGACTGCTAACTGGCCCTGTTGATCTTAGAGTGGGCGAGATCCTAAGGGCTGGCCTGACCTCATCACATGAGCCCGGTAGGGGCAGCTGGTCAAGGCAAGGAACTGGAAGTGTGACAGCATGTGACACACTGCTGGCTTCCAGACAGGAGAAGCGTGTGACAGAGAGTCAAGAATGGCCTAGAGCAGCCCAGAGTGAGCCCTGACTGAAAGCCAGAGAGGAAATTGGTACCTTGGACCTCTCACTGCAAGGAACTGACTTCTTCCAGAGCAAGAATGAATCTGGAAGACTGGATTTTCACCCAAAAGCTCCAAATGAGGACTGGATCCAACCGCCACCTTAATTCCAGTGCCGGGAGGCTGTGAATGTAGACCTTAGTCACGTGCATAGCTTCTGACCCCGAGCATACACAGCTAGGTTTCTGGGAATATTTACCCCCAACAGAAAATTTGAGTGCTGCTAACTAAAAGAAAAGTATTCCAGCCATTTAACTCCTGCAGGCAGGGTGGAGCTCAGGGAAGATCTCATCTCCAAAAGTAAATAACTGGGTCACTGCGTGGGTTCAAACCTGGAAATGCAGTGTTGAGACAATTTGCGGGCAGTCCTGCCTGCCTTAGTGACTTAAATATTTACACGTTTAGCACACGTATGTCTTTATACCTTCTGGGTGAGGCCAAATTCAACAGCAGGAATGAATTAGCGGTTGGGTCTCCATGCTGGAAGTGTAAATCCATTTATTTGTGTGACAAATTTCCAATGGGTTTGGATCTGCATTTTTCATTTCAATGTTATCAAGCATGTAGTTAAGATTTAAAGAATGCTTAGCATTTATGGTTAGGTACCACACTTTTATTTTTGAAAAAGATAAAATAATTATGTGAAAGTGATTTTTCTTTTTTGTTCAAGTTGTTCTTTCACTCTAAACTGTTAGTAAATTTGGAGGCCATCCCTACTGGCTTAATTTCCCATTAATAAATTTCTAATAATTTACTCAGATGAGTATTTACTTGTATTGGAGAATAAAGGGACCCTTGTTTACTGATTAGTGCTTATGTTTAAGAACTATTATTTTTCTTTTATTGTTTTGAAGAGAAACAAACAGATTCTAAGATTTCTTTTATAGAAATATATCATTTGATCACTGAAAAATATTTCTGCACTATCAACTTTTACTTATTCCAATTCATTCTTATCTTATTTATTTATTGGTCTTTTTGAGACAGGGTCTCACTATGCAGTTCAGCTTGGCCGTGAGCTCTCTTTGTAGCCCAGGCTGGTCTCAAACGTAAGATTCTCCTGCCTCAGCCTCCCAAATGCTGGGATTACAGGCATGTACCACCATGCCTTGCTTCATTATCTTTTACTGATTACTTCTTTTTTAAAAACCTAGGACAATATTAGTTTGCAGAAGTTTGGGGATTTGAGTCTGGAAGAAGATGCTAACTCATGAACTTACTCCTTTCTCTTTGGTAATGGAATCTTGCTTTTTATTTGTTTAGCAAGATATTGGGGTTCCAACACAGGTTCTTACACATATCAGGCAAGCACTCTACCTTTGAGCCACACCCCCAGCCCACCTGCATCTAAAATGAAATCCTAACAGTGCTACTGAGAGAAGGAACACAGGGTGTGGCCTGAGAAAGGAATGTCTGTCTATCTTCCCTTTCCTTCACCTGGTGAATTCCTACTCACCCTTCACATCTGAGCTTAGCTGTCATCTCTGCTGAGAATCCAGCCATGATTTTCTCAGTCTGGATTAGATGTTTCCAAGCTTTATTTTATTTTTCAGTTTTTTGAGACAAGGTCTCACCATGTAGGCCAGGCTACTCTTGAACTCATGGTGATCCTCCTGCCTCAGCCTGCTGAATACTGAGATTGCAAGTGTGTTCCACCATGCCTGGCCCCAAGCTATGTTTTATGTATCAATCAACACAGTGTGCTGGAATTCTTATTATGTTATGTCTCTTTAGGTGATGAAGCTTTTGGGGGTTGAAAATAATATATATTTATAAATACTATATAAAATACACACAAACACATATTTATAAATGTCATATATAACTATATAAGCATACATATTTGTAAATGTTACATATAAACATCCATAAACATATATTTACTTTTAACACCTAAATATTAATAAGACTCAAAAATTTATTCAATTGTAGCTTTACCATTTACTAGTTGCATGAGTTTGAGTAACAATATCTCAGAAACTCAGTTTCTTCTCAGTGACATCTGATATCTGGTTAATATGATGTTTAATTATATTTTTAAAAACATGAAGTTAATTGCCTTGTACTTGAGAGTCGCCTGGGCTGTTTGGATTGAAAGTCTGCAGAGACTGGCATCTGGGCCCGGTAGGCCCGCCCTTCATCCGCAGGGAACTTCCCGGAGACCGGCATCTGGGCCAGGTCTGTTTGGGCCCGCAGCCCTGCCCTTCACCCACAGGAAATCTCCCAGAGACCAGCATTGTGGCCTGACTCTTTGAGACCGGGAACCTCCTGGACCCTCAGAGAGGCCTGGGCTGTTTGGATTGGGAATTTTGCGGAGACTGGCATCTTTGCCAGGTCTGTTTGGGACCAGGAACTTTGCAGAAACCAGCATTTTGACCTGACTCTTTGGGACCTGTAGGCCCACACTTCACTTGCAGGGAACCTCCTGGAGACCTGCCTGGGACAAGGTACCGTGGCCTGGCCTACCTGAGATTCTACAGGCTCCGGGTTGACCACACCCAGCATTCGCCTTACAACTTAGGGAGCCAGGAGCACACAGAGGGGAGTTAGGACCCTGTGAGGAAGCCAAGAGCCTGTGGGGGAGCCACTGCCCCTCCAGGAACTGAGGGTGCAAGAGGTAATTCGCCACACATGCAGAGAAAGCATTGGAACACTGCTCAAAGCAAGGAAATATAGAAAAATGACAAAAGGAAAGACCAAAGGCAGGCTCAAAGCTCTAGCTCTCCCCAAGAAAGCTTAGAAGCTGTGTACATAGAAGAAAAAAGAAGCCATACACCTGAAATATCTGAAATGATATCAAATGAAATAAATATGCAAATAGGGAAAGCTATGGAGAAATTCAAATCAGAAATACTTGCCCAGATAAAAGAAGAATTGATAAAAATAGTGAAAGAAATAGTGAACACATCTAGTGAAAACACAGCTAAAAAATTAGAGGAACAAAGCAAACAGGTAGAATCCCTGAATGAACAATATAAGAAACAAACAGAATGCATAAAGCAGATTCAAAGAGATATACAGGAAATCAAAAATTCTATTGAAAGCTGTAAAAACCACCTCAATGAAAGTGAAGACAGAATTTCAGACCTCGAAGATAAGATTGCAGCCAGTGAGCAGGAAAGACAAGATCTTTTAAAAATAACAAAGAATCA
>PVJX010035927.1:0-17897 GCA_004027295.1 Dolichotis patagonum | reverse complement strand
TACAAGAATTCAAAAACAAGATAATAAGAAATTAACAATGGTTACCGCTTTCCCTTTTTAGACATGTCCTCCTCTATCACTTTCATAATATCTATTGTACATTTGAGATCTCACTAACTCCTTCAGCTTTTTATGCTAGGAGATAACACAATGTTCATCCATATGAGTCCAAAACATTTCACCCGTAAGCATGATCTCAAGTTGAATTAATTTACCTACAAGAGCATTGAGCTTATCCTTCTTTATAGCTGAGTACTTTTCATTGTATGAAAACACCATATCTTTCTTATCCATTCTGTGGCTTGCCATGCTATCCTCCTGCTGTTGGTCTTCCACTTCTATCAATATACTTTATACAAGAAACACATTTAACTGGAAAGGAAATTTGTAGAATGAAAATCAAAGGAGAGAAAACAATTGTTCCATGCAACAGGAGACTAGGGAAAAAAGCAAGGGTAACTTGCCCATTAATCACAGAATGGATAAGAAAGATTATGGTATTTTCATACAATACAAAGCTACCCAACTATAAAGTAGAATAATAATCTCAAGGTTCTTGTAGATAAATGGATGCAACTGGAGATCATGTTCATTGGCTAAACAGTTTGAACTCATATAGGTGAACTCTAGCATAAAAAACAGAAATGGACATGACTCGAGACCATACTCATAAGCGAAATAAACCAAACACACATGTGTAAATACCGTATAGTCTCCCTAGTATGAGAGTTAGTAAGAGTATATAAGATTTTATGGTAATCATGAGTCCCCATCTTATAGCTTTGAAGCCTTTCAATGTTTTCATTCATCAGTTGGAATGGTGTTATTCTGTTTTGTTTGACTTTATTATATGTGATGCTATGAACAGCTGTTTTGAAGAGAACAAAACATTATGACAGCTATTGCTGAGTTAATACTGTCCTTCTTAGAAGTCCTACCAAGCTTCTATTCTTCCATTTCCATTGGTTCTATCTATCACATTGTGTCTTATTGGGATTTTAATATGTGTGAAAGTATAAACAAAATTTTTTATTGAAAATGAGATATTATAGTACTCATTAATCATTCTCTGTTATTCAGTTCAGAATGCCCTGTAATTCTTTCACTCTTTGAATGGTTTAATACTTTTTTGTTATGTTTGATATTATTGTATTTGCAACTATGCTCAACTATAGCAGAGAAAGAAATATTGTGATAGCTATTGTTAATGTCCGGTTGTGTTAATGTTAAGTATTGTGTTGCCTATGTTGTCCGGTTCTGATCTGCTCTGTACTGACCTCTTTTGTCTTATTCTCTTTAAAATAAACTGGAAAAAAAACAGAAGGAGTTAGTGGTATCCAAAAAGCAAAATTGTTATTATAAAATTGATAGGTGAGAAAACACCTAGGAGGGAAAGGTGGTAACTACTGTTAAATTTCTAATTGTCTTGTCTTGAACTCTTGTATTGTTTTCATAATTTTGTTAGGTTTGGCTTTGTTCTGTCTTGTTTTGTTAGATTTTACTGTGTCTGATGGTATGGGCAGCTATTTTGAACATAATAAGATGTATTATGGTAATCATGGTTGGTTTTCTATTATCTTGTGTTGAAGTTTTACAATGCTTTTATTCTTTTGTTTTGATTGGTTCTATTGTTTTATTTGATTTTGTAATGTGTGATGGTATGAACAGCTATTTTGAAGAAAACAAGACTTTATGGTAGCCACTGCTGATATCCTGTTGTCTTGTTTTGTGCTACTTGCATTGTTCTGTTCTGATTTGCTTAGTTCTGTTTCATTTTGTTTTGTTTTGTTTTGTTTTGTTTTGTTCTCCTTAAAATAAAAAAATTTCTAAGTTCTGTGTGTGGCTGAGAAAAATATGTATTCTGTTACTGTGGATCAAATGCTCTATAGATATATATCATGTCCATTTGTTCAAAGATTTTGTTCAACTCTGATATTTCCTTGTTGATTTTTTGTCTAGATAATCTGTCCATTTGTGATAGTGGAGTATTGATGTTTCCATTATAATTGTGTTTATGTTTATCTGATCTTTTTATTTTATGAAATTGAGTGAGCTGTATTTCAGTGCATATATGTTAGTAGCTGTTATCTCTTCCTGTTAGTTTGTTCCCTTTCCTCATATGTAGTTACCACCCATCTTTGTCTCTTTTGATCAATTTTCATTTGAAGTCCACTTTGTCTGAATATGGGATAGCTACACCTGTTTGGGGGGAAGGATTCCTACTGCATGGAATACTGTTTTCTATCTTTTGATTTTTGGTCTCTGAGTTTCTTTTGGGGTAAAATATGTTCCTTGTATACAGCCTTATTGTTGAGTTTGGTTTCTTAATTCATTCTGCCAATCTGTGTCTTTGATTGGGGAATTTCAGAAGGCTGGTTTTTGACAGGTGGTATAACAGGTTCACATTCTGTGGGGAAATAAGAGGTGTTTTATTCTTATTTCTCTAGAACTATAGGCTTTCTCTATCTGCAAATGCATCATCACCATTTTTAACACTATCCTTACTGACGGTCATTTTCACTGTATGTTGGATACTAAACAAAAGGGGCTGGGTCATGATTTATGTGATTAACAATCTTAACTATGCTACACTGACATCAACAGACTTAAAAATATATCAGTCAGAAAAAAACTGGACCAGCTTCAGCATTTGCAGAAATATAAATTCTGGATCAAAAGAATTGAGTGGTGGAAGACGAAGAGAGAGCTAAAAAAAATTTCAAGATTAAGTATAGAGCACCAAACACACAGAACGAATGAGCACTTAAACCAATAGTTGATTATCCAGTCATGTTATATATTCAGAAAGGAAATAAAACATCTGCATTACTGAATAGCTGGCCTGGATTTTTTCCAGACAGGTCACTTTGAAAATTCATTTTTCTAAAAGATTATGTTCCAGGGGTTCTTCAAATGCTGAAAAGAAGAAATAAATAAGACTAACATCCACAAAGCAAATGTATAAAGCATTATACTCAACTGTCTAATACTCAGACCATAGGAATTGAAAGGATGCCAGGACAGAGGGACATTCTAGGCTCAAAAATAACAGCGTAGACTACTTGGATTGAAATTTTCAAATTAGTCATCTATCCCACTGGTTCAACATACATAAATCAATAAATGTAATCCACCATATCAATAGAGCCAAAAGTAAGAACCACGTGATCATCTCTATAGATGCAAAAAAAGCTTTTGACAAGGTCCAACACTCATTCATGATAAGAACCTTACAGAGAATTGGAATAGATGGTCTTTACCTCAATATGATAAAAGCCATCTATGACAAACCTACAGCCAGTATCATATTAAATGGCCAAAAACTGAAAGCCTTTACCTTAAAATCAGGTACAAGACAAGTATGTCCCCTATCACTGCTCCTATTCAACATAGTACTGGAAATACTAGCCAGAGCAATTAGACAAGAGAGAGAAATAAAAGGAGTAAAGATAGGAAAAGAGGAAGTTAAATTATCGTTATTTGCAGATGACATGATACTTTACATAGAAAACCTCCAAAACTCCATTGAAAAAACTCCTAGACATAATAAATAAATTCGGCAATGTAGCTGGATACAAAGTCAATACTCAAAAACCAATAGCATTCCTATTCACTAACAACAAAAATACTGAGAGAGAGGTAAGAGAAGTCACACCATTCACATTAGCATCCAAAAAAATGAAATACTTAGGAATTAATCTCATGAAAGATGTAAAACAGCTATACAAGGAAAATTATAATACCCTGAAAAAGGAAATCGAAGAGGACCTCAGAAAATGGAAAGGCATCTCCTGTTCATGGATAGGAAGAACAAACATTGTGAAAATGGCCATTCTCCCAAAATTACTATACAGATTCAATGCAATCCCCATCAAAATACCACTAACATACCTGATAGGTCTAGAGAAATCACTCCTAAAATTCATCTGGAACCAGAAGAGACCTAGAATAGCAAAGGCAATTCTAAGCAGCAAAGACAAGGCAGGAGGCTTCACAATCCCTGATTTGAAATTATACTACAAAGCTACAGTAATAAAATCAACCTGGTACTGGAATAAAAACAGACCTGAAGATCAATGGAATAGATTGGAAGATACAACAACAACCACAAACCCACTCAACCACCTTATCTTTGATAAAGGGACCAAACATGTTCACTGAGAGAACGGCAGTCTCTTCAACAAATGGTGCTGGAAAAATTGGCTATCCATATGCAGAAGACTAAAACTAGATCCATGCCTATCACCACGTACTAAACTAAAATCTAAATGGATCAAAGATCTAAATATTAAAATAGAAACACTAAATCTGTTGGAAGACAAAGTAGATAAAAACCTCGAAGATATAGAGGTAGGTAGAGAATTCATGAACAAGAATCAAATCGCACGAGATATACTTCCCAGAATCAATAACTGGGACCATATCTTATTAAAGAGTTTCTGCACGTCAAAAGAGATTTCCAGCAGAGTGAAAACAAAACCCACAAATTGGGAAAAATCTTAATGGATTGTCCCTCAAACAAAGGACTTCTGTCTAGAACTTATAAAGAATTAAAAAAATCAGAACCTCAAAATTCAAAGACCCAATCCAAAAATGGGCATCTGAAATGAATACACAGTTCTCAGATGAAGAAATACGAATGGCAAATAAATACATGAAAAAATGTTCATCATCATTAGTCATTAGAGAAATGCAAATTAAAACCACACTGAGATTCCATCTCACCCCGAAAAGAATGGCAAGGATAGAAAAAACTACCAACAACAAGTGCTGGAGAGGCTGTGGGAAAAAAGGAACTCTTCTGCACTGTTGGTGGGAGTGCAGACTGGTGCAACCACTGTGGAGGTCAGTCTGGAGATTCCTCAAAAAGCTGGATTTGGAAGTCCCATTTGACCCAGCTATTCCGCTCTAGGCATATTCCCAAAAGAACTGAAAGCATCATACCACAGTGATATATGTGCACCCATGTTTATAGCAGCACAATTTGTAATAGCCAGATCTTGGAAACAACCTAAGTGCTCATCAACTGAGGAATGTATTAAAAAGTTGTGGTATTTCTATACAATGGAGTACTACTCAGCTATAAAGAATGATCACATTGAGATATTTATAAATAAATGGACACACCTTGAGACCATACTCATAAGCGAAATAAACCAAACTCACATGTGTAAATACCGTATAGTCTCCCTTTAATCTGTTTTGTCTGACTTTATTATGCGTGATGGTATGAACAGCAGTTTTGAAGAAAACAAAATATTATGACAGCCATTGCTGATTTAATAACATCTTGCTTAGAAGTCCTACCATGCTTCTACTCTGTTATTACCATCGGTTCTATCATGTTGTGTCTTATTGGGATTTTAATATATGTGATAGTATAAACAAATCTTTTTATTCAAAATGAGATATTATAGTAGCCATTGATCATAGTTATTCGGTCCAGAATGTCCTGTAATTCTTTCATTCTCTTGAACGGTTTTATACTATTGTGTTATGTTTGATATTATTTTATCTGAAACTATGCTCGACTATAGCAGAGAAAGAGATATTTTGACAGCTAATGTTAATGTCCGATTGTCTTATTGTCAAGTGTTGTGTTGCTTATGTTGTTCTGTTCTGATCTGCTTTTTTCTGCCCTCTTTTGTTTGATTCTCTTTAAAATAAAAAAAGTAATAAGAACTGTACGAGTAATAAAACCCAAAATGCATAATTGCTACTGTAAAAAAGAGAGCAAAAGAAAGTGCACTAAAGGATATAACTGCATGTATGTTTAAGTGTGGAAGATAGATGACCATACTACTGTTTTTGTTAGATTGTTGAGCAGAGCTGTTAATAGTCTCACTGTCTGAACGTCTACTTTATATGCTTTAATTTTGTAACTTGAACAACTATTTCCAAAATGACAGTGTGTAACTTATCAACTAGCGATTTCTTAGTGGTTTTTTTTTCTTCTTTTCTTTTTTTCCTTTGGAATCCTGTATTGTTGCTACCCTTTTTTCTGTTTTGTTTGGTTGTTTTTATTTCTAAATAAAATTTTTTAAAAAATCATCTATCCCACAAACAATATAGCTAAAATTGTCCAGTTCTGTTTCCTTTCCAAGGACACTACTGTTATTACTGACCAAAAAAAAGCAGAAGGGCCAGAGGTGGCATCTATATTCAGCTTACCCAAGTAATTGCCCTGCCAAGGTGAATATTTAGATATTGCCAATGGTGAAAGGTGGAAAGGATGGACAAAAGTAACAGTGCACATGCAAAGACCTGCTCCATGATGTGTCTGCTGATACCACCCAGACAAAAGTAAGCCAATAGTTTCTCAACCAGAGCAATCTCCATGAGAACACACAAGCATGCACGTGTGCACGCATACATGCACGCACATGCAGACACCCCGTGTACCCACACATTTTACATTTCTGGACTTTGGTTCCAAGCAAAAATAGCAAAGCAGAAGACACTAACTCTTGTAGGTGTTTCCCATTTTTCCTGCTATACCTACCCTAGGTTTTTCATTTTCTGATATACCTTAAGGAACACCCTAAACCCTTCGAGTGTGTGTATAATAGATGTCACATTCCACTATGGAAGTTGAGTTATCTCTGCCCCTTTCCTTTTGCTGTTCAACCTAAGAAAGACAAATGATTTAGACTAGGCCAACTGGATGCTATGTCCCAAAATCTACACTCATAAGTGACTGTCATACAGATATTAGAGCAGTGGAAGACACTCTTTACAGAAAATATAGCAGCAAGAAGCAAACTAGATTATTTCTCCTGCAGGATCACTACTTCCACTCCTGCCCTTCCCCACAAGCTTACTTGGTTTCTGTTTGTTTGATAAGGCCAGTCTTTGAGTCTCTTTCTGAATCCAACAGATCCTGATACTCTACCAACAAAATTTCTTTCTTCTTATAACCAACCAGTCAAGGTTGGTTTCTACTACTCACAATCAATCACAATATCATTACATATTCTCAAGTCTCTCCTTCAGCTCCCTCCAGAATTTACCTAGCCAGTCCAAAGAACAATGCTTCTCCATGATCACCCCCAGTTATCAACCAGTAGTTGCACCTGCAAGCAGCATGATCCCTATGATCTGCCTCTGTATTTCTTTGCTTTCCAATTCCTTTTCCGATACACTTTATGTGAGAGATTGTTCTCTGAAACTCTTCCTCTTCAAATATTCCTGCAACATAGACTTAACAATGAAATGGTGTGGGTTCTCTAGGAGACAGTAAGACAAAATGCAAACTTTTCAGTGCTTTAAGTTCAGTGCATTCACATCATGTACCGAGAGCTATTTTATTTAGTTAGGTTTTCAGGGAATCCAGCTTCTATTTGTCAGGTTTATGGTGTTGATGCTTCCCTCTCTCACTGAGGTGTTCAGAGTCTTAATTAGATAGCAAGTATAAAGTGCTTTGACAGCATCAGATGAAAAGTGCTAGAGAAATCCCTATGGAATTTCTTCATTTTGGCTGGAAAGACACAAGAAAATTAGAAAGTTTTAACAGTTAAGCTTAGGTTTACAAGTAAACTTTGGGGGTTTTTCTCAGGCGTCTGTGTGCAATGTGGTATAAAAGTTTGAATTTTTGCAATTATTTTCTTAATTTTTATTATCCTAATGATAAATGAGAGAATCATGCTGAAAATCATGTGGGACACATTAAATTTAAGTTCTCCATGATGGGGCCGTTGTATATAAATAATCATATTATTGTCTGCAGACCTAGAATCTTTTGAGCAAAGGGGAAACCTTCCCAGACTTGTGTGTTTAGGTAACACTTCCAAGAGGAAGCCTGGGATTCAAATTTTAGCAGAATTATGAAAAAAAATCCCCTAAAACACAAATCTCCTGAGTTAGGTGCCCCTTTCCTGAGATTGAAACTCAATGTTCATTTGTGTTTTTAGAGTTCAGACTTGGGTTTAATTTTATTACTTTTCTGTAAGTCAAAGCCTGCTGTAAGGTGGACACAGGGTGGTAGAGCAAATAGCAGGATACGTGAATCAAAAGCCTTTTCACTTAGAATGAAAGGAGGTGTGTGGGAGAGGCACTGGCCACCGAGCCTAACTCCACAAGCAGTGACTGGTGCACAACACGAGGGAGGGAGGCAGGCACTGACCCCAGGGTCTTGTGTTACGTTTGACTGACTGAGGGAGAGACTGGAAAGAATGAAGAGAAACTCAGCAGGCTTGAAGCTCCACACAGGAACTGGAGGCTCTGCAGGAGCCATGGTTTCTCAAGAAAGCTTTTCAAGCTGCAATATTGTCCCAGCCTTTCTTCACTACTTAAACTGTATGGAGCATCACACATGGCCTTAGATTAAGATGTTTCCTTTTTCCACTCATCTCATTAAAAAGGGTGACTTTCATCTGAGAAAGGTGAATCAAAACTACACCAAGACTCTGTCTCACCCAGTCACAATGGCTATCAAGAATTTAAAAAAAATAAATAAATGCAGGTGAAGATAGGAGAGACAGAAAACCTTTATATGCTGTTGGTAGGGATGTAAATTAGTGCACTCACTATGGAAAACAGTGTAAGAATTTCTCAAATATCTAAAAATAGAACTACCATATGATTCAGCTGTACCATTACTCTGTATATTCTCAAAATCAGCACACTACAGAGATTTGCACATACATTTTAGCACAGCACAATTCACAACAGCCAAGTCATAGAATCAGCAGCCTCGGTGCTGTCAGTGGGTAAATGGGTAGGAAAAACAATGCATATACACAGTGCAGTATTATTAAGTCACAAAAAAACAAAATCATGTCATATACAGGAAAATGTAAGAAGCTGGAATTTATCCTGTTAAGCAAGACTTAGCATATTTTTCCCTCACATATGAAATCAATGGAGGAAAAAACATGAAAGTAGATGGAAGGTTATTAAAGAGGAAAGGACACAGGGAGAGGGGGAAAGGGAGGGCAAGAAAGCAAAAGGAGGATGTGATCAAAGTATGTTGTACACATGTATGAAAATGTCACCCTGGAACCCATTATTTGGTATAATTAATATGCACTAATAGTAAATTTGATTTTTCAAAAATCTTTTATTCCATGTTTGAGAATGATTCCAAAGAAGTCACCTAGAGGAATAGAAGAAATATATGTACAAGAGAAATTCAAGAAAATCATGCTGGTTTCCTTTAAATACCACCACATAATCCTTTGCAAGAAAAACAAAAAATTATCTGCTACTATATAATAAAGTGTCATGTCAAGTAGATATTAGAAAAAAAGGAACTGGAGCACATGGGTATGTTCTGGATAAAATTTGTATCTCTTTCTACCAAAAGAAATTCAAGATTGGTCAAACATTTAAATATAGGTAATAATGTCATAGATATATTTGTAAAAAATGAGCAAATTATATTTACAATTGTGAATGACAAAATCTTTTCTAGACATAAAATAAAATTCAGAAGTAGAAAGGAAAAGATTGATAAATCTAATTATATAAAATATTGACATTCTTTATGACAAAAATGTTACATTTGAAGTCAAAAGATAAATGATAAACTGGGTCAGATTTTGAAGAAATGTGACAAAGAGATAATGTCATGAATTAATTAAGATTCCTTGCATATCTACCAAAAAAATGACAAGTAATCTAGTAGAAAAAGTAGCAAAGGATCCAAGCAAGTCAGCTGCAGAAAATAAAATAGTCCTTAAATGAAAGATTGGAACTACTTCAGAATTAAAGACATAAAAATTTGACTAAAATTAGTTACTTTACATCAATCCTGCAAACAAAGATGAAAACTTTTGCCAATTCTCAGTGTCACCAATACACTGAGTTACCAATGGTCATTTGCACACATGGTTGTAAGAGTATGAATCAGTGTCATTTTTTTTGAAAGACAACAGGTAATATCTAGTAAATTTACATGTCTAAGAATTTTCCCCACAGATACGCAAATATAAGCATAAACAGACATTTGTTGCAGCATTGCTTATAATAATTAAGAATCCAGACACATTTCACATTCCCATCAATAGAGAAGCAGTTAAATAAATTAGAAAAATCCATGTGATGGACTACAGCCATTACAAAGATTAGGACAGATCAATATATGCCATTAGAAAAACTTGTTGAAAATAGATGGTAACTACAAAACAGCTAGCTTTTAAAATGTAAGCATGTCATGATCCCATTTATGAAAACAAAAATACTTTTGAGATATAGATTTCTTAGATATATTTGAAAAGAATCACAGAGAACAGCTAATTGTGATTCTCTCTACATAGAGAAAAAAATTTAAGGCAACATTTTTATTCAATGACTATTTGGAGAATAGACAATTTGCCAGACTCTGAAGACATAAAATGTCTACAATGCAAGCTATGCCCACCAGGAGTTTACCTTATTTCTATACAGCAGGAGTCAGGCACCCAATGTCCCGCTGCCTGAGTAGAGTAGGAATAACAGCATCCTTCAGGGTACCCAAAGCTTTCACAGGCAGAACCCCAAAGATGCCCATACAGACTCACTCACACAAACCAGAACCTTTCTTGTGATCCTAGACTCCAGAGTACAGATCCCTCCAGGATACCGGGTCTTCACAACTCCCCCAAAAATTGGAAAACAGTCATTCTTTGAAAGGCTTTCCCAGTCATTTAGTGATACATTCACCTTTGGAAGCTCTCTGCTCAGTCAACCTGGGTCAAGGGATTCAGTTTGCAAATAGGAGCCCGCTCTCCACAGGAACTGCAGGTCTATTAAACCTCAGATACCAACTAATTACAAGTAAGAAAGTCAGTGAATGCCTTAGGCTTTTATGATGAGCATAGAGGTCTCCGCTATGGCTGCATAACAAGTATTACTCTCCAAGCATCATTGCCCCTTCCTCCAGCCCCCTCTTTAATGCAGACACCTGACTGCTCCAAAAGAGCATATCTGATAATTCTGTCAGAACTCAGAGGTACAGCAATTTCCCAGCTTCCCAAACTTCCTGCTTGCAGAACTTCAGAGTCCAAATTCTTCTGCCATGTGACCCCCGTTGTTAGAGGGGAAAATGAGGTCAAGGAACAAGTTGGCATGTGAAGAAAACTCTGGCCCCTTGGTGCCCTGGACCCCAAGCATTCCTTAACCATCAGTTATTGCTGTGTACTAATGAAGTGATGTGATCTGATCCCACTGGGAATACAACCCTACACAGAGATCCAAATCAAAAGATTTTTGCAAACTAGAGTAGAAAATAAAGATGAGGAAAGTTGTGCTCCTTTGGGCAGGGGAACAGGTCAGTACTCCTGAGTAAATAGACTGGTGAACTCAGCTTTCATAGATAACTTTGACCTCTTTGCTTCCTATTATTGTTACCTCAGCAGGCCTCCAGAGGGGCACTTCTATGTGAACAGCTTGAAACAGATCCTCTAACTTCATAGCTATGACCCAGAGCCACACAGAAACACAGTGCATGTCACTAATCCAGTGGGAGTGGGTGGAAAGGAAGAGCTCACTGTTTTTCACTGGTAGCAAAAGCCAGTCAAGATAGAAGACTAGAAAGAGGAAAGTGACACTTGTTGACCTGGACTACCATAGCCAAAGCTTTGACAGCTCACTTTCTAAGCACAGTCACCTCACCTGGAAAACTCTGCCTACCTCAGAAGCTAGCAGAGCAACTTGAGATATTAGTGCATGAGTGCCATAGCTGTTATGGCAAACTAACTTGTACCCCTTGCTCCTAGGTAACTGACTCACACATTCTCTGCTCTTGAAAATAGAAATAACATGCTCCAGGTCCGAAGGACTTCTGTGCAGTGGGAGTTCAAATTTTATGTATGTGTTGAATGTTAAGGAAGACCCAGACATTTGTTCTCCAAAAGTGACATAGGTTTCACAATTTCAACTTAATTTTCTCACAGACAATACCAGGCAAGGAGGAAGAGGCATATTAGTGGAAAAGGATATTGTAACCAAGAGGTGATTAAAAATCTTGGAAAGCTGCTCTCATACTCCTGCCTCAGCTTCCTGATCTGTGAGAGTCCCTGCCTTGGAGAGCAGGGACAATGTAGGACCACACCAGGTACCTACGAACAGGGCACCTACTCTATTGTTAATGATGCTGGAGGAGATGAGGCTCTTTATAGCACCAGAATATGGAACACTTTCCAGAAGGAAGCCTGATCTGCAGTCTTTTGGATTCCTCTCTCAATCCTCCCCCTTTCTTTCATCTTCTACAACAAACTAGCAAACCCTCCTTCCTGGTCTCTTTGCCTCCTAGTCCTGCTGCAATCTTTCATTACATTTTTTAAAAAATCATATCTGCTTCTCAAAGACCAGGTCAATCTGTATTTCCAAGCTGCACTTTACTTCCACTTAGCATCTCTCAAGCCTGTTTGGTTCCTCACTTGAGCCTCTTCTTCTATCCAACCCTACACTCTATAGAGCCCTTCCCATCTACAGGACCCCCCCCCCTCACAGAGCAGCTACTCTTTCTTTACCATTCTGAACCAAGATGACTTGAAATTTTACCTTAACTGTCCACAGCATGTTAGCGGCTATGTGTAAGAAAGTCATGCACTGCTTAAAATGGGGATTCATTCTGAGAAATGCATTGTTAAGCAATTTTGTCAGCATGAACATGGTTACACAAACCTAGGTAGTATAATAGTCAATCACCGAATATGGTCTCTTGATGCAATTGAGAGACACGGAATGTGTGAGGCTGCTGCCAGTATAACACAGTATCCTGTTTATGAATGGAAACCCAACACTAAAATACCAAAAAATATAGCATAGCAGGTGCATGAACTAGTAGCATAGTGTTATTGTCATTACTCAGTATTATGCATTGTATGTAATTGTATTGCTATACCTTTATATAACTAACAACACAGTAGTTTTGTTTACAACAGCATCATTACGAGGACATAGCACACTGTGCTACTATGTTGAGCTCAAGTCATTAGATGATAGGAACTTTTCAGCCCCACTATAATTTGATGGGACCACATCTTTATTGGCATACGTGTGATCCATCATTGACTAGGGCATCATTACATGAAATATGACTGTATTTAACATTGTAGAGGAGGCCGAAAGAACACAGAAAGTGTTGGAAACAACTCACAACTTCTAGGTTTGGCTGTCTTGGGGAATGCAAAGCCTAGCCCATCCTCAGAAATCTCCTAGAGGGCAGAGGGTGATTCCTCCCTCAAGCAATATCTTTCCCCATGCTTAGAGCACTGCCCAGCATGGTTAGGCTCTACATTGAGCAAAGCTCAAAGGCACACTTTATAAGTGTTCATTTTCTGCTGTTCCCTACAACAAATAGCAAGGGAATGTTGAAAATATCTGCCCCTCCCAAACCAACCAACCACTACTAGATAGGATGATATTTGATCCCAAATCATCAACAGGAAGACAACCCTATATCTGAATGTGAACTGTTACCACTTCTGGGTGTGATATGCTCATTAAAGCTAAACCCATAGTCATATTCCCCCCACCCAGTCCATGCCTTTGACCCTCCTATAGTCCTTTACTCTCCATGAGAACAAGTAACACTTGGAACTGTGGTCCATGATGAACTAATACCCAAAAAAAGAAAGCATTTCTGTAAAAGAAATGAGTCTTCAGAGGTGTGTGAAACTCAAAACACAAGCATTTCACAGTTAAATTCCTTAGAGTCACAGCCTCTTAAACATATTTTCTGAGTTTGGTGTGACTGCATTTACTTAACAAAACTATATATTGAAGTAGTACTGCTGGAGAGGGGGAAAAATAGGCTGTATCGAGTATATAGAGTAGTCATTATACCATGCAAGAAAGCAAATTGTCTAGGGTTTGGAAATACAAATTTATTGGTTTTTGTCATTATCCTCTCACTTTTGAGAATCTTCAGATCAAATTTTAGCCAAGAGTCAGATTTATATCCCCTGATGCTTCTCACCTGACCAGCTGTCTCTAGGAAAAGTAGCACAGAAATAAGACCTTAGACCTAGCTATTATGGCAGCAGGATATCTCTCTTCCTCACCATGTACGTCACAGGCCTTTGCCTTTTCCTTCTGCCATTGATGGTTGGACTTTCTGGTAAATTCAACCTTTTCAGGTTAGACTTGCTATTTTGCTCTACTTTGTGGTCCAAGAAGAGTGAAGATACTTGGTCTTTGAGGTTTATAGACCTTTGGGAAAGGAAAAGTCTCCCTGGCTTTGAATACAAAAATACCTTGTAGAAATGGCCAATCTCTCTCCAAGTAAAGTTCTTATTTCAACACGAATTATATAGAAGGAGGAGGGGAAGGCCCTAAAAACAAATGAGCAACTTCTTAAAAAGCTTTCAAAATCAAATGTAAAATTCATTAAGAAAAGTAATGGAAATGTTATGGCTGGTGCACAGATAAATTCATTGCTGCCTCTAAATCCATCAAGCATACATACAGGAGTGTATACCAAATTAATTGGAACTAACAGCCTCTTAGGCACTCTAACCAGCTGCAAACTCAGGGTAAACTAGTTGGAACAAAACAAAGAAACCCTCCTCCTCTTCTTTCTTCTGGGACTTGATTGAATTAAAAGCTAAGTAAGCTTTCTAAAAATATTGACCAACTTTGTTCATCCATGATTGCCAAGTTATCCTCCTCTGTCCTTTACACCCAAGTGAGGGGAAAATGGGGCACAAATTTTCTTTGAGTAACAGGAGCCCAAATTCTACTTCATATGGTTATACAGCCACAATTAAAGAATTCTCAAAAAGAAAGATATTGTAACACTAGTGTTAGATGTTGTCCTAATCCATGGATTAGCTAGGGAAAGGAATGTTGAACTTGAATGATTTACTTCCTAAGGCAACTTAGAGAAAAGCTCTTGACCCCTTTCTTCAAGTTAAATGTTCTAGTTCTTGAGTATGGTTTCCAAACAGGCCACTTAGCAGATTGAACAAGAAAACCAAAGGAACTTTTGACAAGTCATTATGGTTTCCAAACAGGCCACTTAGCAGACTGAACAAGAAAACCAAAGGAACTTTGGATAAGTCATTAAAATTGTTAACTTGGAAAAAATGCATAGAAACTGTTACTGTTTGTATCGTGAATCTCTCCCAGTGGCTTAGATACTGAAGGCTCCATCTGCAGCCCACGGCACTATTAGGAGGCAGTGGCGCCTGTAGAAGGTGAAGGAAATTATCACTGAAGGCTGCATTTGAAGGGAATTTACCACCCTGGCTCCTTCTTGCTCTCTTTTGGTTTCCCAGAACCATAAGGTCAATCAGTTTCCTCCACCAGGTACTCCCTACCATTATGTGCCGCCTTGCCACAGGGCCAGAAGCAACCAACCAGCTGACCATGACCAAAACCTCCAAACTTGTGAGCCAAAATAAAGCTCTCCTTACAATTGGATTTGTAAGATAATACTTGAGTATCTCAAGTATTTGTCATGGTGATAGAAAGCTAACACAGAAGTGACACGTTTCTGAAGAAAAGTCAGCATCACCTATCTTAATTTAAACTAAATTTTTGTAAGATATTCAGAATAGTATTTCATGGGTAATTATTAATTATTTGGAGACCATTACTGTTCAGGGGAATATGCAGCTGCCTCTTCACCTAACCACCTGTTGACCTCGGCACTCCTCAGGGGACAGGAACCATGGACTCAGCCACAGACAATGGACAAGGTGTCCAACCAGCAGTTTGCAGGTGGCTGTGCCAAGGCTGCCAAGAAGGCATCTGAGGAGCTCTGTCCTATTGGCGGAAAGCATCTGTCAGTGGTACAACCTGCATGTGGAGTCCAGCTTCCCATCCATCACTGTGTGCGCACCAGAGTAAGCTACACATGCAGAGCTCCCAGCACTGAAGCATGGTGAGGCAGCAGAGGTCACCTTCGTGAAGTCTGCTGAGGGTGTGGAATCATCCATGTCACTGGACCTGGATAGACTGCGCTGAGGGGTAGACTGCGCTGGGTGTGAGAGGAGGCAAAGGGGAAGAACATGCAAGAACGTAGAGCCAAAGGAAACAAATGCTACACCTGTGGCAGTCTAGATCACCATCCCAAGGGATGCAGGCTGCCACCCCCACCCCAAGAAGTGCCACTTCTGCCAAAGCATTAACTGTAGGGTGACCTCCTGCAGCAGGCCCAGCAGGCTCCTACCTCCTGGGGAAAACTGGCCTGTGTTCAGGAGGAAGAAGAGGCTAACAGCCTTGTCCTGTTCCCAGAGGCCTACAGTTGGGCACAATGGGTGCATAGAGAGAGCCCTTTTGTGATCATCCCCATGGTCCAGGAAGCTTTTATTTGTAATGCCATGAAAAAGTTATTGGAGTTCTAGCTAGTCTGCTCCAATCTACCACTATCAGCACAACATATGGCAAGAATAAAAACACTGAGGCATATTTATAGTTGTGGGGAGCCCAAGGAGTCCTAAATCCAGCTAGGATGGTAGTTAATCAGAACACAGAGCTCGACCCAGGGTTGAACCCAGGTTTTATTCATTCATGACGAAGGGAGTGGCTTGAGGATGAGTGACTGTGAGAACGGCAGGAAGTACATGATTATGTGAGCTGGGCTAGGTAGGAGGCCTGAAATCACCTCGGCAATATGCAGAAAGAGTCATCTGCATAACACAATTCAAGGTAGTAACTAGTGCTTGGGGGTCAGTGCTTCAGCTCTGATGTGTAATCTTTTATGCTCTGGGAAGTCATAGCCTCATATCTCGAGATTTGATCCTGCCAACAGCATGGAACATGGAGCATGGTTCTCCCTGCCATGGGGCTCACACTTGTTTTGTTTTGTTTGTTTTGTTTTGTTTAGTTTTTATTTTAAAAAGAAAAAACACAGAAAAGAAAAACAAAAAAACAAGAGACATACAAACAACTGCAAGAACAACAAAAAAAATCAAAAGAATTACAACATAGGCTTTCTAAACAAGATGATAGGAATTTAACAATGGATGTAACATAGCATATTTTTATCTGCAAAAAACATGCTGTGGTATGAGGAAACACCGACTTGTCACTTTGCCTCAAAGACTGGTCATCAGCTAGACCTATTTACATTGCGTAAAGCCAATTAAAGGGATAAGGAAAAGTCTTAGCCAACTCTGTACATACAAATACACGGAAATAGGACCAGGTTTAGCCAAAATGGAGATAACTGCAATTCTTTCAAGGAGAGTCTCCAGGTGGTCGAGTTTCAAGGGCAGGCATTGATAGGCAGAGTGAACAATGGGTTGAGTGTGGCTGGCACCACCATATCTGGGGAGGGGTATCACCAGCATCTCCTGTCTTCCCTTAGTAAGGGAAGATACTGAGTCAAAGGAACTCCAGTCTGTTCTTTCCAAGTGCAAGGGCTTTGGGGAAAATAACCCTAAATCCTGCATGCTTTATCTGGTGCTTTACCCCAAAAATCTTCATCTTTTGAAAGTGGCCTGAATCCCGGGCTGTTTGGATTGGGAATATTGTGGACACTGGCATCTTGGCCAGGTCTGTATGGGACCGGGAACTTTTCAGAAACCAACATTCTGGCCTGACTCTTTGGGACCTGTAGGCCCTTCACTCGCAGGGAACCTCGTGGAGACCTGCCTGGGACAAAGCACGGAGGCCTGGCCTGCCTGAGATTCCACAGGCTCTGGGGTGGCCACACCCAGCATTCACCTTACAACTTAGGGAGCCAGGAGCCCACAGAGGGGAGTTAGGACACTCTGAGGAAGCCAAGAGCCTATGGGGGAGCCACTGCCCCTCCAGGAACTGAGGATGTAACAGGTAATTTGCCACATAAGCAGAGAAAGCTTTGGAACACCGCTCAAAGTAAGGAAATATAGAAAAATGACAAAAAGAAAGACCAAAAGGCAGGCTCAAAGCCCTAGCCCTCCCCAAGAAAGCTTAGAAGCTGTGTACATAGAAGAAAAAAGAAGCCATACACCTGAAATGTCTGAAATGATATCAAATGAAAT
>PVJX010035926.1:0-17900 GCA_004027295.1 Dolichotis patagonum | reverse complement strand
CTATTTTTCTGCCATTGATAGTCTATTTTTCTCTTCCACTTCACTGTCTGCCTCGTTCACTGAGGCCTCTCTGCCACTGTTCCTGAAATGCTCGTATTCTTGTTCTCTCTCTCTAGAATGCCCTTCAGTATTTTTTGTAGGGTTGGACTGGTGGTCACAAATTCTCCTAGTTCCTCTTTGTCATGGAAGCATCTTTTTTCTCCATTAATTTCTAGAGAGAGTTTTGCAGGATACATCAATCTGGGCTGGAGATTGTTCTCCTTCAGTGCTTGAATTACATTACTCCAAGCTCTTCTTGACCTGATGGTCTGTGTTGAGAAGTCTGCTGTGATTTTGATGGGTTTTCCTTTATAGGTGATCTGTTTCTTTTCTCTGATGGCTTTTAATATTCTGTTCTTATATTGAATTTCTGGGATCTTGATTATTATGTGTCTGGGTGTAGCTCTGTTTTGGTTGTAGGTGGCTAGAGTTCTGTATGCTTCATACCTCTGCATATCATTTCTTTTTTCTATGCTTGGGAAATTCTTAATAATTTCTGTGAATAGCCTTTCTAATTCCTCTGATTTGATTCCTGCTTCTTCATTCACATACTTTATTCTTAAGTTACAGATCCTCTTGTCATCTTCCAGTCTTTGTATCTTTACTGCCTGCTCCCTTGTTATTTTTAAGAGATCTTCCCTTTCATGACCCCACATTGCAAGCCTGTGTTCAATTTTTGATAGCCCGTCTTTGATTTCTTTCAAGCAGTTTTGCCAGGTTTCTATGGAGTCTTTAGTTTCCTGATAATCTCTTTGAATCTATTTCATGAATTCTAGGTTTTTCCTGAATTCTTCATTAAATTTTTCTCTCCATTTGTGTTCCTCCATTCTTCTTTCTGTGTCTTCTTAACAGGTACCCAGCCCTTCTTTTATTAATCTACTTATCTCTTATTTAATTTGAATTAATATTTCAGTTTTGGTCCCGCTTACGAGGTCCTGAAGATATCTCTTTATGTCCGCTAACGCTGTGTTTGATGTTGCATTTTTGCTGCCCTCAATCTCTTTTGTATTTACCTCTCCTGGATCAATGTTCTCAGGGTTGGGTGCTGGGAGTGTTTTCTTATTTCTCCCTTTCGTCATGTTTTTGGTTCCTTCCATACAAGCGTACAGTGTAATTCCCAGACCCTTTTCTTGTTGTTTAAGGCTCCTTTAGAGGGCGCAGGCTAGGAGCTTTAGCCATCTTCAATAGGTTATGAGAGATTAGAATTCACCCACAGGCAGTGTGTGCTGGCTCCTCCCTTCTGGGCCAGTCAACCTTTGCAGGCCTTCACTGTGTCAGTGTGCACTGATCTCAGGGAAGTAACTGGGTCCCCACCAGGGGCGCGGCCTAGTCCAAGCAGATTCCACCAATCCGCTCGGCGAGGGGAGCAACCAGCTGAAGCCACTTCCTTATGGAGTTAGGGCTGTCCTGCTCAAATCCAACATGTTGTCCAGTCAGTTTCCCCTTTCCCGTGGGAGGGTCTTATTCCCATCACTCACCGCGACCCCGAGAACTCCAGGACTCCCCGACCTCCGACTTCAGTGCATCTGCGGTGGGGATTCATGGTGTCTCTGGGTGGGTTGTGTGCAGAGCTGGTCCCAGCGAGCTGCAATGCAGGGCTGTTCAACTCTGCACTCCAGCAGCTCAAGCCAGTCGCTTCCGCGTGGATCACTTATTCAGGTCGGGCAGGAATTCAGGCGGTTCAAGGAGGGGTGTCATGCTCGCTGATCTTATCTTCACTAATAGTAGCCCCAGGACCTCATATTCGAGTGGGGTTTTTTTTGCACTTTAGTTTTTTCGTGGGTTGTGAGAGTCCATCTCTCTCTGTTTGGGTCTCTCCAGGGTGTTTTATTCTGGCATTTGAGCTGTTTCTCTCAGAGAGGGTCTCTCTCCTGCTACCTACCAGTATGCCATCTTGTCTTCTGTACCAGTTTCACTACACTGTCTCAATTGGCTTTATTCCATCCTGTTTTGTTGTACATTACTACCTCCAAGTTAGTAAAAAATTAAATTAAAAAAACACACAATAGAATATGAGAAAACAAGGTAACAAAATACCTCCAAAAATTCTCAACTCCACCAAAGGGGATCCATGTGACATGGATGAGGAGAAACTCAAAAACAAAACAACAGAATTATATAAGGTGATTAAAAAGGAAATAACAACAACAAAACAGAGCAATAAGATATTGAGCAAGGAGAAACATGATAGAAATAAACAGATACTGGACTTAAAAAGCAAAAGGAGGGAAAGAAAGTGCTCTAAAGGATATAACTGCATGTATGTTTAAGTGTGTAGGATTGATAACTGTATTACCAAGTTTTTGTTGGATCGTTGAACAGAACTGTTTGCAGCCTCACTGTTTGTTCACTTTGTATGCCTTAATTTTGTAACATGAACAACTATTTCTAAGAAGACAATATGTAACTTATCAACTAGTGATTTCTTACTGTTTTTTTTGAAATTCTGTATTACTTCTACCCTTTTTTCTGTTTTGCTTTTTTTCTCTTTAAATAAAATTTAAAAAAAAGATCCACAGTTGTGTCATGAAGAAGAAACTTTAATAGGCTTGATCTGGGAGTTAGGTGCATGACTCAACACTGGTTATTCAGTTGCTCTGCAATTCTTAAGCCACAACTATTCTCAGGGGCAGGTAGGAGCTAACAAAACGTGAATTTTAAAAAATTAAATACTATACATTTTATTCCACCACTTGAAAGATACAGAATGTCCTTGATTTTTCCCAATAAACTCTTTTTATTCCATCTTATTCCTTCTCGGATTTTCTGATTTGGGAATTTACAGCCACTGCATATCAATTGCCATTTGTAGATTTGGCAGATGTGATTATAATATACTCTGTGAATTAGTTCCAATTGCTTTGTTTAAAAAGCCAATTGTGATTCTGGAAACTGACTAGAGAGGAGAAAAATAAAAGGTTCATGATAAATTATGGCAGACCCCCTTTTGGTTAAAGGTGTCTGGTGGTAAGCCTCAGGGGATGGGTTTAGTTAACATTTTCATTAATAATCAGAAAGAGAAGGAAAACAGCATGTAGATAAAACAGGCAGATGTACCTAAGTGGGCTGGTGCTAATGAGAGAAGAAGCAATAGAAATGAACTTCTGCAGCTTTTTAATGAAGGCAAATGAGAAGTATGTTCATGAGTGAGATCTAAATAAACTGGGTGGAGATGCTGGGGAAATGGTTGGAAATAGTTATGAAATAGGAAGTAATGCAAGATGTCTCCCCAATGCTTTATTTTCAGATTTATGCTCATAGCGCCTGCAAATGGGCTAACTCTTTTACAAAGTTATAATAATTTTCTCTTTGCCATTAACAGCTATCCAATTTTGTCATACATAGTTATGTCATACATATGTATATAATTTTGTCATATATGTGTATATATTAGTTGTTTTTCTCTCTCTTATTCCCTTATTACATAACATAAAGCAATGATACATTATCATAAAGTTAGGTTTTATTAATTTTAAATTATAGTAAAAGAATTTAAATTATAGGATATCAGGAAGAATAACCTCACTCAAAGACTCTGCCTCTTCTGAGAGAGAGGTTAGTGTATTTTCAGTTGTACACAGGGTAGTTATATCATTAATTATGATCTTGTTATTGCCTTTATTCATATGGTTTAAAATATGTGATGGGATTCAAATTGACAAGCGGTAGAACTGTAATGGCTAATTTTATGTGTCAATTTGGTTGGAACCTCAAATATTGTTTAATATTTGATTATTTTTGCTATTGGCAGTATTTCTAAGTGAGATTAAGATTTGAGTCTATAGACTGAGAAAAGCAGATTGTCCTCCACAAAGTGGGTGGATTTTTTACAATCCATTGGAGACCTGAATAGCACCAAATAGAGATAAAGAAGTTTTAAGCTAGGGCTTTAGTCTTCTCCTGAATTTGGAAAAGTTTTCACCCTAAGTTTTCTTGATTCTTAGGCCTTTGAATTCAGACTAGAAGTACACCGCTGGCTCTCTTACATCTCAGCTTGCAGACCGCAGAGTATGTGACTTCTCAGTCTCCATGACTATCAATTCTTGGTATAAATTTCTGTCTGTCTGACCATCCATGCATGCATGCATGCATCCATCTATCCAACTACCCATCCATCCATCTATCCTCCTATTGACCCCATTTCTTTAAAGAGCCAGATTGATATAAAGCTGGAGATGTGAATTTACAAGGCTAACTAAAAGTTATTATCATTCAGGGTTGTGCATCAATGCATAGAACCTATTGATGAGAAAATTGCTCTTCAGTGTCATGTACAAATGGAAATCCAGAAGGAAGTACATGTGCACTAATCAGCTTTTTGTCACTATGACCAAATACTTGAAAAAATATATTAAAGACAGAAAGATTTATTTTGGCTTCCATTTTCAGAGGTTTTAGTTCACTATCACTTGGCTGAGTGTTTCTGGCTTGCGGTGAGTCATAGCATCGGGGTGGAAAGGGCATGGCAGAGAAAAGCTGCTCACCATGGCATCCAAGCAACAGAAAAAACAAGAGAGCTAGAGAGGAAGGGACTGAGGACACAGTATACTGCTCAAAGTCATGCTCCCCTGACTTACTTTCTCAAATTGGGTCCCACCTATTAATAGCTAATTTAGCTAGGAACTCATCAATGGACTAATACACCAGTGAGTATAGTGCTCTTGTGATCAAATCACTTTCCAGAAATCTCAACTTGGACATGCCAGACTTTTGGGGGACATTTTAGATCTAAATTATAGTGACATGAAATCAAGAATGCTGTATTGCCATTATTATCAAGCTTTAAATCTTGAGTTAAATTGTTCCTAGAATTACATTTCATCATTCCTCAAAGAATCATAAAAATAAATCCTTGGAGTCCAGTGATGGATATAACCTTATAACTCTAAAGAAAGACCCAAGCCTCCAGGTCTAGTTAAATAGTATGTAGAAAGCCAGTAGCTTCCCTGTATGGTATGACACCCCTTTGGCCTTAGTTCTTATTAGTACTTGTAAAATAAAACTTTAAATCCAAATTTAAGATAAGAAGAAGAAGAGGGAAATTTTTTTTATTCTATAAAGAGGGGGAGATATTTCAAAGAAAGTCAGTTTATAGAGAATATAAGAAGAGAAAAAGCTAAAATGAAAATATTAAAAATAGAAGATTAAAATAGAAAGAATTAAACTTCAAATAAAGGTTAAGCATTAAACATTAAAATAATAAAATGATAAAGTGGTTGATATTTAAAATAAACGAGAAAAGGCTGGAGGCCAATGAGATGAAAGGTTAAAGCTATGAAAGTAAAAGAGGTGAGAGATTAAGATACATGGGATAGGATAAAAAGTTGAAAACATAAAAGTAGATGAGATTAAAAATTAAACACAGGAAATAGTTAACATGCTAAAAGTTAAAAAGTGTAAGGACAAAAAGGATTTGGAGAATATAAAAGCAAACAGTATGCACACTAAACAGTTTAGAGAGGTTAAAGGAGATAAGCTGTACAAGGGCAGAAAAGAGCTGAGTAAATGCTGTGTGAGTCCACTGTGGAAGAGATGTCCCTGGCATGAGCTCGGAGCAGTGTAGCTATTAGCCCCCTGCCTTTCCTCAGCTCCATGAGCTGTGTCTCTACAGTTAGAAGCCTTTAGCCAAGATGATAGAATATTCTTGGATCTTCAAGATAACTAGGCTTGGGCTGGGGATTTAGCTCAGTGGCATAAGCACCTGCCTGGCAAGTGCGAGGTTGTGAGTTCGATCCCAGGTACAGGAAAAAAAAAAAAAAAGAAAAAACAAAAAGCAAACAAAAAACTCCCCAAAACCCCTAGGCATTCTTCTGAGGAACTTCTAGGAGAGTCAGCTGAATGTACTTGAAATACTTCCTGGTCCCAGCACTCTGGGAGGCTCAGGCAGTAGGATTGCCAAATTTGGTTTCAGCCTGGGGAACTGTTATGACCTTGACTCAAATAGAAAATAAAGAGACCTAGGATATAATTCAATGAGAAGACTTTGGGTTTAGTAAAAATATTAAAACTTATTGGAAGTTTTAAAAAATTCAAAGGCCACAGGGAGGAGAAAAAGAAGCCAGGCACTTCCTGTGAGTTGGTACAATACATGGGCCACAGAAAGGAGAAGAAACCAGCCCCTTCCTTTGAGTTGACACCAGTCACATGCCACAGAGAGGAGAACAAAAAGCCAACCACTTCCTGTGAGTTGGTGCCATGCATGGGCCACGGGGAGGACAACCAGACACCAGCCCCTCCTAGCACATGGGCTGGGAGACAAGAAGAAACACTGCCCTCCTCATGATGATCTGGAGAAACACAGGCTGAGATGATAGCTATTAAAAGTACAACTTAATGCTTGTAGTGTTTAGTGTTTCACTGACTTTGCAGACCTAAGGCTGGTAATCTGATCATCTGTTTATTTAGAGGATAACAATACGCAGTATAGCAACTCTGGGGCTCTCTTTTGCAGGTGATAGCCATTGTTTCTTCCCTATTATCTTGTTTTTATTGTTTTCATTGCTTTGTTTAGTTTGGTTTTATTCTATTTTGTCTTGTTTGATTTTGTTATATCTGATGGCAGTGGGCATCTATTTCAAAGATAATGAGATATATTATGGTAGTTACTTTGGATTTATTATCTTGTTTTGAAGTTCTGTACTATGTTGATTGTTTTGTTTTTATTGGCTTTATTCTGTTCTGTTTTGTTTGATTTTTCTATGTGTGATGGTATGGCAGCTATTTTGAAGACAACAAGAGACATTATGATAGCCATTGTTGATTTCCTATTATCTTGTTTTGAAACCCTGTGTTACTTGCACTATTTTGTTTTGATTGGTTTTATTCTGTTTTATTTTGCTTGCCCTTTAAAATAAAAAATAAAAATTTCAAATATTTCTAATTATTAAATAGAATTTAATCTATCTACAAATTTTAAATATTAAAAACTCACTATCAATATATTTTCTAATATGCCTTTTTAGTCTCCCTTAGCTTCATCAAAACACTCACAAACTGTGAAGTTTGGTCCTCCTCTGTGTTTTCATATTTTATGATTATTTTATTTATATATTTTAGGGTTATTCCTAAATGGAAAAGAGTGTGAAGGAAGGATACTTACAGTTCATTGTTTTAGTTTAAATATCAAATTTTTGCTGTTATAAAATTTCATGCTACTTTGGCTAGGAGAAAGTTGTAATTAGCAGGCTATTCTCCTGACACCTCCTGAAATGTAGTTTTCTTTCTTTGCTGGAGGACATTTGTGTTTGGTCAAACAAGCTTCTCTCATGATGAGTGGAATGTGCTTATATTAAAAAAATCTGCTCATATAAGACAAAATGTCTAAAGGGAGGGAATCCGCTTAACCCACCTGTAGCCCTTATTAGGGATGGAAAGGGAAACAAAACCTTGTTTTTAAAAAGTTTTATTTTTATTGGTACATTTTTGCAGTACATAATTATATTTCTCATGGAAAGTTAGTACATGTATGTAACTTGTCTTAATTCTTTCTTCATATAAGAGAAACCAAGTGATATTTAAGTTTGTGTGTCTCATTTATCTCAATTAACATTATGGTTGAACCGAGCAGAGACAGTTTGGAGAGGGTGTGATTATGGAGAGAGGTGCTCTGGAGTTGCTACAAAGTTTATGGAAATTGAATGAAAAGAGTAAGCATTTTCATATATAGTGCTTTGTGGGCTATGTGTTTGGATTTCCTTTGTGCCTGATGAGAAATGCAGTCAAAGATTTTGGATTCAAATTATTTTAGGTTACTAGATTGTGTTTCATTGAGTAGGAAATTATTCTAAAAGTAAAACAGCAGGATCTAGGCTTTGTCAAAGCTATAATAAGTATACGAAATATGCAAAACAAACAGTGAAGCACAGGGTAGTATATACAATAAAATTATTTAAAACACAATATGATAGAAACAACAAAAGAATGTAAGGAAGAAAGGAATAAAGTCCATATAAAGACTTAATTTCCCGTTTTCACCTTTTCAAAATTCTTTTTGAATAAATGCTATGTACAAGATAGTGTGTAAGCGTTATGGGGCTTGTAAAAATGAGTAAGAATCTCTCTGTTATTTGCTTCTAATATAATGTGATAGATAATGTATTAAGCAAAAGTGAAATAACAAAGAGTGAAGAAATAAATGTCAAAAGAAAGATTTGTTTAGAGTTACAAAGGTTTTCCAGAGAAGAAATAAAATAGTGACCAGAATAGGTAGTGAGCTAAATGGCTTCCAGAGCAAGTCAACTTTGAATCTTATAGAGTTGGTAGGATTATGGTTGTTGAAGTTGGAATCAACATGATCAGTAAGAGACATACACAATATTATAGAAAAAGAAAAGCATGAATATGTGACTATTAGGGTGCCGAGTGGCAAAAGGGCACTTTAAAGTAGGGAGTTTGGTTCAAGAAGGCAAAGGGTAAGAGTGTTCCAGGAAGCTATTTGAGTCAATGGATTCAATGGAGTCTTTCTCAATGGAGAAGGAATTTGTACAGGAGAAGGAATTTGTACAAAGATTAGAATCTTTGAAGACTTTTGATCTGGGAAATGACATAATTGATGTTTTACATTGATATACCAGCATATCAAAGGAAATATTAACAAGAAAAAAAATAAGAAGTAGCCAGAAAAATTAGGGTGATTGTGTCAAGATATCAGGCAGGTTACCTACATCCATGTCCTTCTAAGTTAGTTTCTTTGAAATGATATAAAAATACTTCCATAAGAGCAATGGAGAATGAAGGAGTGGCTTCAGGAGAGCAGAAACTTTTGAGGTGTTTTTGGAATATATTAAACAGAGTGGTCAGGCAGATGAAAAAAGATCAGAGGTAACAACCCAAGATATGCGCAGGAGATAATATTGTTAAAGAGGTAGGCAAAATTAAGTATGGCCATATGTGACTGAGCCAGAGTTGATTCAGATTGGGTTAATCAGATTCTTTCTAGAAATTTGGAAATAAGATTAAGATATTTTAGTTTAATATGGGCAGATCTTTTGAATGTAAACACAAAAGTTGTAGCATGGCTGTCTTCCATCTAACATGAGCAAATGTATTTGCAGAAAGACAACTACACAAGACACGGCCAAAGAATCATTCTGTACAATTTTGAAGCCTACTTAAACCAACGGTTTCCTTGAGAGAGCTCAACGGCCAATTGTTCCTAACTCAACTGTTAAGTTGGTATATGTTTGTTTTCCGTCATTTGCCTTTAAATCTCAATGGATACAGTGAATATTATGAATTCTGAGAAAGGGTTAAGGGAAGGTGTTTCAACATGGTGGCTGAAATGTGTTTAGATTTTATTTAGTTTTTTTTAAGGAGCTGAAATTATCTCTTATTTGATACTAGGTTGAGAGGAGTTAGGAATTGAGGCAAATGACAGCAATTCATTTAAGCAATTATAAGTCAAATTAATATTGTCTAATTGTAGTGGAAAGAAAAAGTACTGCTGAAAGGCACTCTGTGACTTCTTAATATCAGCTTGCTGATTAATAGTTTGAGGTGAATTATAGTTCCACAGAACCGTAAACTTTGTCAGTCTTTGGAAAACTTTCTCTGGCTTATTGTGTTGCTATTTGTAATACAGTTCCTTAAAATTGAAAGCAGGCTCAATATTCCCTTTCCAGCTCTTGAATTGATGCTATCTTCTATGTGTTCAATTTATTTTTTCTTGTGTACACCACTGAAATATCTAATAGCTACCTACATTTGCATATCCAAAGTACATCCTTCAGACTACCTCATTCACTCTGAAAAGGCAAAAAAAAAAAATCTTTGTCTAAATGTGTGCTCTAGTTTTTCATTTGGAAATTATAGTTCTATAACTAAATTCTCCTTCGTGTAGGACAGAACAATTTTACCCTCTACCAAATTCTGATTTTTCATTTTATCCCAATTTCTGGGAAAGAACTGGGGTCACTGGTTAATGCTAGTTTTAAAACAGATTTTTTATCTGGTGGCCTTTGAATAGCTTGGGCTATGCACAAAATCATTAGGTAAGTTCTCAGGTTTGCTTTGAGTCTCCTTCTCATTGCCATCTCCCTTCTTCTTAGTTTTGTTTTCTACCTACCAGCTTCTCTACATGTATAGAAAGCAGTCTTCTCTAATACTTTTTGCACTAGGGAACTTCTCCCTACACATAAACTTTTTACCGCACAGGTATCCATGCCCTGTCTCTGTCAAAACATGCCTGCTCCATGTAAGGAACATACATTCACTTTTAGATGTTAGTGATTGAAAGTATCTTAGGACAATATGCTTAGAGAAAACCTAATTATTTTATTTTATTTTATTTTATTTTATTTTATTTTATTTTATTTTATTTTACTTTTTGGTACCAGGAATTGAACTCATGATCATGCACTTCCCAGGCAGGCACTGTACTGCTGAGCTATACACTTAGCCCAGATCTATGTATTATAATGAAAGTCTTTAGAGTACTAAGTAGAGGAGTGACTTATAGCAACAATTTTGGGCCAGATGATCAGAGAATCAATGTAATAAACTTAGCTTTCTGTTCTGTCTATGTCACTCTCTTCTCCCAAATGTTTGTACTGTGTCCTACAATATTCTTTGGTTTCCTGTGCTGAGCTTTCCTGGTGCCATGGTTTTGCTGCTTACATAAGAGAGGCTAATGGAGTCCAACTGGTTTAGTCAGTTGCTCTCTTAAAAAATCTGAATTTGGAATCAAGAGATGGTTGCAAATTTGTCACATGACCTTGAGGCTGGAAGGACAGGCACATATTTTGAGTGACTGAGTAGCTAAAAGAGCTAGTCAGAAGAGAGATATTGCAGTGGCTTGGTACAGTGAAGGCCTTGTGGATTTGCCTGGTTCTCAGCCTTCTTCCTGGGCTTAGCCTCTCCCTCGGGCTGAAGAGAAGTTTGCATTTGAAAATGATCAGAAGTGATCTGTGTGTTGGCAGTCCTCAAATTCAGAATTTTCCTTATCTTTTTGTATCTAACCATGAGACCTGGTGACAACTCCGTGTCTGGAAATGGATGTGTAGGTAAATGGAAATGTGAGTAAATATTCTAAAGGAGAATCCTATTTGTATTAGTCAAAAAGAATAGTTTGTAACTGCTTATGAAGGAGAGACAGAATAGTGCTGGTTGAAAACTGGAGAGTTAGTTCTAAAATAAATGTCTATAAACTGATGTAACAATCCAGAATGGAGAGGAGGGTTTTCCAGCTGGGAGTAATGCATGGATTGCAGGTGTTTTAGGATGGAAGGCTCCCTGTAGCTCTACAAGCAGCCTAGCCTTTCCCAATTCTTTATGTAAACAGTGACTGTTTTCTGATGCATGTTATGGTAGGAAGAAGGTAAGGAAACTCTGACCCAGAGTAAAGGTCAATGTTTACTGAGTGCTTACTGTGTGTTCTGTGCTCATTGCATTATTTAGATTTCACAGGGTTCCCTTAATATTTCTATTTCACACATACAAAATTAAGGAGGTCATGGTTAAGTAATTTGCACAAGTCACATACCTGGTGGGGATATGGAGCTGGGACACAAATTTAGATAGGGTGGCTGTGGCTGCTGGATACATGCTTTTAGCTACTGTTCTGTATGACCTCCTCTCTGAGAAAACAGCTCTTCTGGGAGATACCACAGCCCAGGAGGATGAAATGTCACTATATAGGGAAATATTAGTAGCACCCTGCCTCTGAGCCTGCGTTCACACAGCATATCCCCTTCCAGGTAATTGGCTTATTACCTAGAATGTAGGCTATGTTGAAATTTAAGTGAAAGATTTCATACAGGCATTCAGCAATAAACAAATTCAACCAAGCTTCCTTTATCTTTGGCAAAGTGATTACCTTGTTTTTACCCCTGTCAGTGATAATAAATACTGAGTTTCTGGTGTTAGGAGGTTCAACTGGAGCATCTCTCTGTCTCTCTTGATATTCTCCCCATTTTGTTATTTAAAATTTTATTTTATTATTATTATTATTTTTTTTGGGGGGGTCTTTCTATGTATTCAGGCTGTCCTTGAAGTCACTGTGTAACTCAGACTGGCCTCACATTTCTCCCAAAATCTGGGATTACAATTGTGGGCCACCACAGCTAGCTTCTTTTTGGGTCTTATCCTGGGGAAAAAGAAAATACTTTTATTATTTAAAAATTTTTTCTCTACATTTTATTATAAAGAGAACAAAGCAGAACAAAATAAAACATCATAAAGCCAGTGGAAACAAACCAGTGTGACACAGGACTTCAAAACAATAGGAAATCAACAATAGTTACTATAATGCCTCTTGTCTTCAAAATATCTGCAGACAGCTTCAGTCATAGTAAAAATCAATCAAAACATGTCAGAATAGAATCAATAAAAACAAAACAATAAATATATTAAGATAATTCAAAACAAGACAATAGTAAATCCAAAATATAGCTTGCTATCTTTGAAATAGCTGCCCATGCCATTGGACACAACAAAATCAAACAAAACAGAATAAAACACAACCCAACAAAACAAAGAAAATGATACAGGACTTCAAAACAAGATGATAGGGAATCTGCAATGGCCACCACCTTCAGAAGGAGATCTCCAATAGATGCTACACTGCTTACCATTATCTGCTGCATAGGTGATCAGACCACCGGCCCTAGACGTGCAAAGTCATTGACACCAAACACCACAAGCATCAAACTGCATTTCACTTCAGTAGCTATTATCACAGCCTGTATTTCTCCGGATCAGCTGGTCACTTACAGGGGGTGGAGGTGGAGTTTGGCTCTTCTTGTTTCCCAGCCTATGTGCTGGAAGGGGCTGGAGTCTGGCTGTTCCCATAGTGGCAGTGGCCCGCATATGGCATTGGTTCTCAGGGAGGGCTTGCTTCTTGGTGAATTCTTGTTCTCTTCCCCCACAGTCCACAAATGGTGCTGACTCATGGGAAAATGCTGGGGTCTAGCTGTTCCCCCAGTGGTGGTGGTCCATATATCAACAAAATACATGTACTTACTTATTCTCATATAAATGTTTATTAATGCTTAGGGCAAAACTGTCACAGAGATAAAATGTAGTCTCTTACTTAGGATTTTTAAAATTTAAACTCACAAGTTATTTCCTGGTTTGCTTAATCTTTCTACCATGTTTTGTTTCTTGCTAGAAATGATGCCTAACAGTCAGGGTTTGGGAGAAAGAATTTGGAGCTGGGTGTTGGAAAGTGTTTCTAAGTTCCTCAGATTGGGAGTTTCCCAGATAAAGAGTGGTAGGGTACAGAAATCCTTGAAAAGGGGCAAAACATTTCTCTTAGCTCTGAATCAAAACAGAACCACAGATCTTCTTACACGGGGAAGGGAGATTCCATCTTTCACACAGGCTTTGACACTGCATTTTCTACTTTTTATTCTTCTGGTACATGTTGGGGCTTGACTGATCCATGAAGCTTTTCCATTCCTGGCCTTTATGATTTTTTTCATCCTTCCAAAAAGCAATCATTACAAAAGAAGTGCAGCCACTTCAGCCTCTTCGAAATAGAAAAATGACATTTTCATAGCAAGTGATTGTGGGAGGAAGTGTGGGGATGTTGACTGGCAGGGACCCAGGGGTTTTTAAAGCACCAGAAAAAGGTCACTCACCCCTTAAAAAGTGACAGTGGTGCAAACAAGCCAATTTTAGAATTTGTCATCTTGTGTTAACAGTGTACCCTTTTGTAGTTACTGATACCTGTCAGAGTAAATGCCAGCAGAAAAAAGCTTGCGTGCAGGCTTTGTTGAGGAGGTAGAAGTCTTGTATTTTACATCTGTAAATGCTCCCTTTGCTTGCTGGAGGCAGATGTCGTCTTAAGGAATCTGGCCTGGGAATCACAATACTTCATTTATCCTGGCTCTGATACTGAGGAGCTCCTGGAAGTGACCATGTGCATATCTTTCTGCCTTTCAAGCCCCTTCATCTGTAACATGTGAGTGTGTTAGATAAGATTAGCTCTAAAATCTTTTCTGGCTTACAAATTCTGTGTTGCCAATTTCCGGGTAAATTTTAGAAATCACAGTGGTCCTGCACTAATGTTATGTTTTCCCCTCCATTTAAAGGAAAATCTAGCAATTACAGCTCTATCTCAGTTGTGGAATAGCTCCAAGCTCGAACTTTTTATCATTTGAACAGCAAAGTTTGTAAAAATATCTGTTTGGTGTGTGTAACTTTGCTCAGTAGTGGAACCAAAAATCTAACTTGAAAAAAACCTGTACTGTCTGAGAATGAGTCAAACATCATGTCCCATGGTGAGCACGCAGGACATGAAAAGGTGGTGCTGCAGTCTAAGTGCTGCCCTTAGCCACACAAGGGGTGTTTGTGTTAGTGCATTAAAACATTGTCAGTGCTTTTTTGCAGTTTATTTGTGTAAAATATCATAACCATGCTTCCAAAGAAAGTTTTATCAGCAGAAAAGCTAAGAGGAAAACTGTGTGAACTATCATAGAGTTAAAGAAAGAAATCATTATGAAATTTATTAAAATGGCAAAATAAATTTATAAGTGTAATTTTGGGGCCTTGGAATCAATTATTTGGTTTTCACTTGTTTCTTATGGAAAACATATGTTCAGTTCTTGAACTTTGTGGTGTTTGAACATGAATTTGGAATGAATTGAGCTCGACAACTGAATTGCCACTGTACTTGGCTCCTTAAAAGTTCTTGTTTACATTTTACTACAGTGAATGAATAATTTGCCAGCAGGATTTTGGGAAAAAAAGTGGCTGTTTAGCACTAAAGTGACAATAAAGGAGGCCTGGCTGTTGCCAGATCTACATCTTTGCATCTTGTCTCTTGAGCTAGTGTCCTAGTGATCTAGTGACCTTGATTCAGTGATACTTCTTTTGATGTCTCAACTTCGATTTCAACTCATAAAACAACACATTGCTGCTCATGTAGTCAATATGAAAACTGCAGTTCAAAAGCTACAAAGGAAACTGAGACATCATGAAGTCCTAGATGATCAGTTTTGTGTGTCTGCTGGGATAGGCTGGAGTCCTCAGTTATTCAAAATCAAAAGCTGACCTAGTTGTTGCTGGGAAACCATCTTGTAGATATGATTCATATGAATAATCAGTTAACTTAAAAAAAAAGAGATTATTCTGGATAACATGAGTGGACATGATTCAATCAGTTAAAAGATTTTATCAGTAGGACTGACATAGAAAAGAAATTCCACATGTGACTATAGCTTTGGCCTGTGTCCAAGAATTAGAACCCACCCTCTTCCTCCTCCTCCTCCTCCTCCTTCTTCTTCTTCTTTTTTTTTTTTGGTACCAGGGACCAAACTGATTGTTTGCTTATGCCCCTGAGCTAAATCCCCAGCCCCCACCCTGCCCTTCTTGATCATTTATCCTAAGAATTTCAGACTTGTCTAACCAGGTTTTTCAATTGGATAAGCCAGTGGCTTGCAATGAATTGCTAGTATCTACCTCCTCTTGAGTCTCTTTATACAAACCCCAAAGTCCATGTTCTATAGAGACATAACTGAGGTTTAGTATGCAAGGTCCCTGAATGGGAGAGATCCAGGTGTTCTGACTTTTAAGTCTCTAAAGTCTCTTATATTGCTACTGCCTAGAATCCAGTTTTCAATATGGACACAAGGGCATAGATATAATGCACTGAAGGCCTCCTATCTCCTTGTTCCATGCCTCCAAATTGTCCATTATGGATTGGAAGATACGTTCACCATTGTTCAATAACTTCTGGACAAAGCACTGTATAGCCAGGTGAAGATGCAACTATACTATCCAAGAGTATTACAATTCTTGGAGACTTAGCAATAAATCTGAGTACACAGATTTTGGAAAGCCACTTTATGATATATTGAGGGATAACCACAGAAAGGAACCATCAGGTAGGGCAAGTTATTAAACATAGGGGAAAAGCAGGGAACCAACAGCAGGAAAATACTATGAAAAAGATAAGTCAATAATGTCAGTTATAGCTATCAATGCAAATGGATTCTGTTCACCAATCAAAAGAAACAGACTGGCAGAATAAATCAAGAAACAAGATCCAACAATATACTGTACATAAGAAACACAATTAACTGAAAAAGAGATTTATAGACTTTTAAGTTGAAGAATGGAAAACAATCTTCCATGAAGCAGGAACCCAGAAAAATGCATGGATACTTATTCTGTTTGCAGACAACATGAACTTCAAACCAGGAATGATCAAAAGAGATAAAGAAGCGGCACTACATACTTCTTAGGGAAAAACTTCAAGAGGAAGAGATAACAATCATAAATATCTATGCACCAAACTATATAAGATGATTATTAACAGACATAAAAAATCAAACAAGCAATCACAGAATTTTAGTGGGAGACTTTAATACCCCATTGTCATGAAAAGATAGGTCAACAAGACAAAAAACCAGAAAGAAATATCAGAACTGAAACAGACCTGTGAATACATGAATTTAGATGTTTTCAGAGTGTTCTACCCAGCATCATCAGAATAAGCACTTTCCTCATCGGCACATGGAACAGTCTCTAAAATAGACCATATACTAGTCTACAGAACACACTTAAGAGAATCCAAAGGAATTGAAATTATCCCATGCATATTACCTGACAATAGTGCAATAAAAATGAACATTAATGGCAAAAGAAACCTCAGAAGCTGTTTGGGACCCGAACCTCTAGGACTTGCAGAGTGGCCCGGGCTGTTTGGATTGAAAGTCTGCGCAGACCTGCATCTTGGCGTGACTGTTTGGGACTGGTAGGCCTGCCCTTCATCCACAGGGAACTGCCCGGAGACCGGCATCTGGGCCAGGTCGGTTTGGGCCTGTAGCCCCGCCCTTCATTCCCAGGAAGTCTCCCAGAGACCAGCATCGTGGCCTGTCTGTTTGGGACCCAAACCTCTCAGACCTGCAGAGTGGCCCGGGCTGTTTGCATTGGGGATATTGTGGAGACTGGCATCTTGGCCAGGTCTGTTTGGGACCAGGAACCTTGAAGAAACCAGCATTTTGGCCTGACTCTTTGGGACTTGTAGGCCCAACCTTCACTCGCAGGGAACTGCCTAGAGACCTGCCTGGGACAAAGCACGGAGGCCTGGCCTGCCTGAGATTCCACAGGCTCCGGGCTGACCACACCCAGCATTCGCCTTACAAATTAGAGAGCCAGGAGCCCACAGAGGAGAGTTAAGACCCTGTGAGGAGGCCAAGAGCCTGTGGGGGAGCCACTGCCCATCCACGAACTGAGGGTGTAAGAGGTAATTCGCCACACATGCAAAGAAAGCTTTGGAACACTGCTCAAAGTAAGGAAATATAGAAAAATGACAAAAGGAAAGACCAAAAGGCAGGCTCAAAGCCCTACCCCTCCCCAAGAAAGCTTAGAAGCTGAGTACATAGAAGAAAAAAGAAGCCATACACCTGAAATGTCTGAAATGATATCAAATGAAATAAATATGCAAATAGGGATAGCTATGGAGTAATTCAAACAAGAAATACTTGCCCAGATAAAAGAATTGATAAAAACAGTGAAAGAAATAGTGAACGCATCTAGTGAAAACACAGCTAAAAAATTAGAGGACCAAAGCAAACAGATAGAATCCCTCAAAGAACAATATAAGAAACAAACAGAATGCATAAAGCAGATTCAAAGAGATATACAGGAAATGAAAAATTCTATTGAAAGCTGTAAAAACCACCTCAATGAAAGCGAAGACAGAATTTCAGACCTCAATGATAAGATTGCAGCCAGTGAGCAGGAAAGACAAGATCTTTTAAAAATAACAAAGAATCAGGAAATAACAATTCAACACCTGCAAGATGATGCAAAGAAAAATAACATAAGATTAATAGGGATAAATGAAAAAGAAGGGGACAGCCCAAATGATATCAAGAGGATATTTACAGAAGTAATAGCTGAAAACTTCCCAAACA
>PVJX010035925.1:0-17895 GCA_004027295.1 Dolichotis patagonum | reverse complement strand
ACACATATTCAGTGTTTTAAGAACAAACAGCTACGTAAAATATACAAGCCAAATAACATGCAATCTTATGAAATGCTCCCAGCATGCAAAGGGAAGCTAAAGAACTCTAGTAAACCAGATGGAAAACTGTGGAAGCTGCATCTCTTCACTACAGAAAGAAGGGATCAATACGCATCATCCATGCAGGCCAAGCACACTCTGTAAGACATTCTCCTAAGTCCACTGCCTGGTACACTGTTCCACTTTTAAGGTCACAAAATCCCTCCTAACTGCAATCTACCCTTGGATATCACAATATGTGGCCTGTCATTTAATTTAAATCATGACACTTGTTTACTATGTTAATCAGTTTTTACAGCACTGCTAAATAACCAATACATACACCAAAAAAAAAAAAATCCAGACGTTATTAGCTTTGAAAAATTAATTATGCAAAGACAAACTGAAGACTGACAGACTGACCATGAGGACATGCAAACCACAGTGATTCCCAATGAGCAAAACCTGCAAACAGGTGCTCTTTCCAAGAGAGTCACTGGGGGTTGGGACACTGGAAGTCATCTTCCCACTGATCTATAACTAAGATTAGGTCTGAAGCCCGTAATCTGACAGCTGTGACTAACAAAGTCAAGACACTTGTCACTTCAACCCCAAGTCCCATGTGATAAAGTCAGTAATCACCTCGCCCTACTCTAGTTTCCCCATGAGTACAATGCTATGTGGTAACCTTTAAATTCTAGACTGCTATGAAAGGTCCATGAACACCAAAGATGAGAAAAGAATGAAAAACAAAGCTTTATGAAAAATCTTTTAAACATGGCAGAAAATAGTACCACTGCCCAATTATATAAGTGCTTTATGATTTGCATGAAAACCTGGAGAAAACTCCTGCCATTTGATAACTGCAGTACGCAAAAGCTGGATTACAAAAGCAGTGATTACTGTCAGGAACCAGCAACAGGCTGCATAGCACATATACACTTTAGGCAAATTTGTGTTAGCAGAAAAATACGAATAAAGCCTCACTCCTCTCAATTACAACAGTCTTCCTGAAATCAGAATGTGTCTTAACAGCAAGTTTGCAAAAAGAAATGGTCAAATGACTTGTAACCTGTGCTTAAAACACTAGTACATAAAATCCCATCCATCCTTGCTCAGAATAACAGACCACACTGACAGTTCTGAGTGATGCTGGGGATGGTTGTAGAATTACATTTACATTCACTGTCACAGTAAGTTCAAGTGAGGAAACACTACCCAAATTTTCATCAATGAGCAACAGCATCAATTAGCAATAGCAATGCTAATACCACTAGAACTGTGCCTGAGACACAGCTGCTTTAGAAGAGTCAAGCGGTAAAGATGCCAAACAAACAAGATTATGAGACTCTGTTCAGGGGAAAAGCAACGGTAAGGATTCCCAGAAAATTAAAAGGCAGTGTTAAGGCACAAAATTATGCCACAATTCCTCACTTTTTAAATGTAATCCTATTAAATAATGCTTGACTGGATGGCGAAAGGCCTTCCACAGAGAACAATCTTCCTTGTGGGATTCAGCAGTGGCAGGAAGGTCAGGACCAAAACACACATCACCTGCATCAGTTCTGACAACTGCAATCAGCATAGTGAGTGACAACAGACACCAGGAGGCTTTGTCCAGTGGGGTTGCAATGGCTTGGTAAAGAACAAGCCGAGGGTGGAGAAGAACCACCAAAACAAGAAGTCAGGGTTAACAGATGAAATAATAGAGGCTGCAGGTTACCCATGTAGGTCTGTAGTCTCTATAAAGTAGCTTATTCACATAAACTTTAACAGACATTAATACACAAAAGGCACTCATTAAGAGACACTGGTAGGTCCTAATAGTGTAAGTTTAAAATGTTCAAATGTGTACAACATTCAGATGTGTAATTAAAATGTTATCTGCTTTTAATAACCATGCCATACGTTTGACCAAAAGTCAATCACACATTGAGAATATGTCCTTTACACTCAAAGCATCTTCTTACTTTCTTTTTTCTTGAGGTACTAAGGATTGGACCCAGGGCCTCAGCACATGCTAGGCAAGCACTCTACCACTAAGCTAGATCCTCAGCCCTTTCTGACTTTGAGAAAAGGTCTTGCTAAATTGCCCAGGCTGGCCTCAAATTTGGTTCTGTCTCAGCATCGAGAGTCACTGGGATTACACACTTGCGCTATCATCTGGATCAGTGCATTTTAAGAATAAAACATGTTTTGGTGATTATCAACATTCTCTAGACTTAAGCAGTTTATAGAGATTTAAAAAAAAATGGTTTCAAGCATTGAAGAATTGTTTTCAATCCCAAATTGCCCTCCTCCTTGCTGGCTTCCCAGGGGATGCATGGGTTAGGTGTCTATGTGTTAGCTCACACAAGCCCCCCGCCCCTGACTGCTGCTTCAGTGTCTATCAGGAAGCAAGCCCAGGAGGACAGCCTGCCTCTGGCTCTACCAGCACCCTGAACTTGCTCCTTCCTGTTTGTTATGCTATGCTTCTATGTAGGGTTCCCTGTCTTAACTCTCTAAAGAGAGAGGAACAAGGAAGTTAACACTTACTGAGAAGTGACTTAGCTACTTTCTCAATGCTGTGACAAAAAAATTTGATACCCACAAACTAAAAAATGACAGATTTATTCTGGTTCAGTTTGCAGAGGTTTCAGTCCACAGCTCACTGGCTCCAAGGCATGGTAGTATAACAGAGGAGCATGGCAGATGATAAACAGTCCATGGCAGGGTAGGCAGGAATCAGCAAGACTTCCTCCTCCTTTCCCTTTTTATTCTATCTAGGCTACAAGCCTTTTGGATGGTCCACTCACAAAGAGGGAGGGTTTTTCCTTCAGTAAATTCATCACCCACAACTAGAACTATGCTAAACCAATCAGTGGATTAATTCAGTATCACACACCCACAATCCAGTCACCTCCCAAAAGTACTACCCAGGAGCACAGGAGGGTTGGGGGGACATCCACATACAAGCCATAACAAGCAGGAATGCTGAGGTTCCTCGGCAGTGGGTATGGAGGCTTTCTTCTGCCACACTAGAATCCTGGGCCAGGCAGAATGAGGCAAAACAGTTAGGTACAAAAACTTGGGAGCCACTCTGCCTGGGTTCAGAGCGTGGCCCTGCCTGGCCCACAGAAGGGAGGAATTCAGGAAAGTGACCAGCCCAGCCAGGGAAAATAAGTGTGGCAACTCCAATGCCATGGTGATGACTGAGCTCAGTCCTCTGAGACACTGAGAATGAAGCCTGAGTAGAGCAAATCCCTCTCGGGATGACACGCAGCTGCTCTGGGTGCCAGAATTCAACATTGCTAAGCCTGAATATCACCTGTTTGAAGTCCCCCTATTTTAGGTCGCCGCTCATACTTTTCCTCTTATGTTCCACTACCAACCTGACGTTTCTACTTGACAGCTCACAAATGTCTCAAAAGTATTATGTTCAAAATAAAATCCTTGCTCTTTTCCTTCAAACCTGTGCCTGCATCCACACCCATCTTCCACATCTCAGTGAATACCATTATTTCCCCAATTAGAGCTGCCAAAAACCTAGGAATTATTCATAATTTCTCCCTTTAGCTTTCAGCAAGACCAAGTCATCTAAGTCCTACCCTCTTGACCTTAAGATTCCCCGTTCCATCCATCTCCACGCCACCTATCCACCTGGGCCAACACCTCTCTGCCTGGGCCCCTTGGGAGACCAAACCTTGCCTCAACTCCTCTCCCAAAAGCAGATTCTCAAGGTCAAAATGTAATCATGACACTCCCATTCAGCACTGCTAGGGCTTCTAAACAAAACCCTAGCTCCTTTGCAAGGCTGGTCCTTCCTGGGCATGAGCAGTTTGCTACCCTTATCTCTTGCACGGTTCATATCACAGCTCCCCAAGGTCTCAGCTTTAAGTCCACTTTCTCTGAGGCCTTTCTCGCTCTTATTCAAAGTGAGTATTTCCTGACTTTGGGGTTTTTTCCCTATCTCAGCTGCTTTTTCCTTTCCTCCAATGCATTTATTATAACATACAATTATTTCCATTATTTTTCACACACATCTTTTTGGAATGTAAGTTCCATAGAGGTAGGGGTTACAGAGTTTTATTTTATCCCCCCAAAATAACATCTGGTACAATAGGCACTCAGTAACTGATTACGCTATTTTAGGTATTGTTTCATTTTTCTCCCCTGTACACCCACTCAGGGTACTAGGCATTGTATCCAGGGCCTTCACAGTGAGGTACATGTCCAGCTGTTTTTACTTTGATTTTGAAACAGGGTGTCCATAAATTACTCAGGCTGGGTTTAAACTTGTGAACCTCCTGCCTCAGCAGCCCTGAGTGCTGGGATTACAAGTGTGCAACATATATTCTTTATCATAACCAGATGAGGCATGCATTATTCCCATTTTAAAGATGAGACACTGAGAGTGTAGGCACAGCTTCTGCATTCAGAAGGAGGACGCGGTGCCTCTCAGTACTGAGATGCCTGTTTTGTCCCCAGCCAGCAGCCCTTCCCAACACCTGTAAGAAACCCTTGGCCTCGACACAGCTTCTGACCCTTTCTGGCTGTCACCACAGTGGAAGTGCTGCTGATACAGGACAGCCCACGAAACAGTGCCTCATCCTACCCAGGACATGTCAACCCAGGTTACAGCCCTGCAGACCGAGGACCGAGGAAAAGCATGGGAGCCCTACTTCCCTCCCACAGTGTGCCCACTCAGGCCCTACAGACTGGTTCACATCTAAAGCTGAGAACCAGGTCCAGCCCAGGGCTCTCCTCCGACCCAGTCTGCCAGCTAGGCCTCAACAAAGCTAAACACTTTGAAACAGACAGACTCAGGAGGAAAAAAAAGGTCCTGAAAGGTGCTGTTTTCAAACTGGGAAGCACAACACTGTATTGTGACATCAGCTTCATGGTTTACAAACAGCATAAAAGAAAAAAAAAAAGGAGAGTGGAGTATACCACACACACTCAAGAGTCAACATGCTCTGTGAAACTTCTGCTTTCAATATCTGCATATACAAGCCACTTGATGCTTAGTCTCAGTTCTCCTCCCTCCTCTGCCTTGTTCAGGGCACCGGAGCACGCGTCAGGGCAGAGCCTCAGTGGGAGCTCTTCCTGGGTGGCCTGGACTCCACAGCCCAGCTACTGCAGGTCATCCCTGGGTGCCTGCATGTCCTTTGTGGACTCCTCAAGCCTGCTCCTACTTCTGAAAAAAAAAGTCCCTTTATTAAATCTGCTTCCCTCCGGACACTGAAATATCATGGATAAACAGCCAGGGAGACAGACTGACAAACACATATAGACGATAGCGGGCTGTGTTTTCAGAGATGTGAGCAGGTTTATTGTACTGTTTATTAGGAGCTGTGGTCAAAAAGCTCCAGAAATACCATCAAGGTTCTTTCTACACCTCTGCCTCCTTCTGGCAGATAAATAGAAAGCAACCAGGTTGAGACTTCCAAAAATAAACATTTCAAGAACCCATTTGTACAAAGGTTAGCATTAAGTAAGTAGTACATACTATCCAAGCCCCCCCCCAAAAGACACAACGATTAAAACAGATTGTCTAACAATGCTTCACTCTGTCCAATGAAAGGAAAGGGCCACTCTGGTGACTTGTCAGTGTCCAGCACAGATGGAGAACAGCCCCAGTCTGTTTCTAACTCCTCGAAATCTATGCTTCTGTCATGGATCTTCAGATCATACAGTTTCTTCCTAAACAGAAACAAAGCCATTCTGGTGACAACCTAATACTTAATGGTTGTACTTGATCAGCTACAGGTTAATTCCAGAAGAATAAAATTGGCTCTCAACATACAAGACCACGGCTACTCCAAAGGTCCACATTTAGGTCTTTCACCTCATTCTTGGAGAGGAAAGAAAAGAGGAAATGAAGTAGCTGTTTGAAAACCCTGAAATTGTTCCTCTTCCCAGGAACTGGATGGCTTTTCTGATGCTTTGGCAGGGCATGTGGACTGGTGAGGAGTCAAACTCTCAGGCCCAATCATTTGCAGAACCACCTCTCCAGGGTGTCCTGTGGCCCCCCTGTAGGTGGTCAGCAGGACCGAATGTCTGGACTATGGACTGTAATGTGTTCACCCAGTCTCCACACATCTGGTGACAACTGCCCTGGGCACACCCAGGATATGATCTACCTACCACATTCATGCCGTTCTAATGCCCAAGCCAACCAGGAGTGTTGTACCATTACGCGGTTCCAAAACTCTTATTTAGGATCCCTAAGGCTTTACCAAATCCAAGTAGAAACCTTCCAATTTAAGAAGATTCAAAAGACACCGTTATAAGAAGGAAAAAAACGCAAAAACAAAAATTTTTAAAAAAGGCAATCGATATTCTATCATTATTCCAAAATTTGTTATGGTCTCTCCCTGAAAAAGAAATGCCATTCTATAGCTTACTGCAAAGTGGTTACTGTTTATGCTACCCACTCAAAACATGCACTTTTACTCTATCACTCGATCTCACATCAGTATTACCCATTTCCCTGTTTCAGAGTCTAGAATTGTTAAACGTAGGTAGACACAAAGCACTTCCCCATGCACACTGATCCTTTTAGTTCCGATCCCCAGCACAGAAAACTGCACATGCAGGGGAGCAAAGGCTGAGCAGCCAGCACCGCTGAAGGCCATCTCCTCCCCTCTTCCCCTGTAGCATGCTGCCTCCCCAAGGTGAATCTAACAGGCACACTGGCTCACTGTTTGGGGCGTAAAGGAAGAATGTGCAGAAAATACCAGCACTGTAGCCTAGAATCTACTATTTAAGACGAGGGGTGCGTGGGTGGGGTATCCTAATAGCAATCTCCACTTTCTGAACTCCTGACAACACACACAGCTTTTCAGGACCCAGTGCTTCCTGAAGTGGCAGGGGTGTCAGTGAAAAATGCTTCTGCCATGTGCCCCCGCCTGCACTGAGCCCCAAACTGTGGGCAAAGGAAACTTCAGATCGCTATGGGAAACAGAAGCCAGTAAGAGCTAAATCATCAGGAATTAAATAATTCAGAAGCCAAACCCATCATAGCCACCCACGGCAAAGGCAGCGTTAAAGTGTCTCCGGGGCTGGTTGGAGAGCCAGGCCTTTGGTCCGGGAGGCTTGGAGCCCCGCGCCTCCTGGACGTCCACTCAGGACCGAAGCGGAAGTGGGCCGTCACCCGCGCGCGCTCAAACTTTCTCCGCAACCCATCCTCGCAGTATCCCAAGGGCGCGGGCGCCGGCGGCCGGTGGGAGGAAGCGGACAGGGGACACCCCAAACTCCGCACCGCCAGAGGCGCCGCGCCGCGCCGCGCGTGCGGAATCCCAAAGTGCCACCGGAGGACACGGAGGAAACGCTCGCTCCGGCGGAACTCCAAGTTTGGCAACTTTGTCGGGCCAGCAAGGCGGTCGGCCGCGCGCCCCGCCCCACGCCCCAGCCCGCGGCTCACCCAGCAGCGGCGTGGCCCAGCGCCCCCCGCGCCCGGCCCACCGCAGGCCCAGCGCCCCGCGCAGCGCCGCCAGGCGCCCCCCCAGGCCGGCCCCGGCGGGTAGCGCGGCGCGCTCGGTGAGGGGCCCCCTGCGGGCGCTGGACTCCAAAGAAGGGGGCGCGCGCTCGGGGCCCGGCTCCCCGGGGTCCTGCGGCCCGCTTGGCGGCGGCGGCTTGGCGCTCGCGTCCCGCTGCCTGCTCCGCGCCGGCGGGACCATCTCGGCATCGTCGCGCCCGCTGGCTGCGCGCGCCCGGACGGCGGCGACGGGGACCACGGGGCGCAGCTCGGGAGGGTGGATCGGGGGCGGGGCCGGGGCGGGCTCGCGCACCCGTTGTCATGGCGACAGTGAACGCCGGGGGCGGGGGCGGGGACTCCCGGAGAGTCGCGCGGCCCCGCCTTCTCCTTTCCGGACGCGGCCCCTGGCGACCGAGTGCGCACGCGCGAACGCTGAGTCCGTGGCCCCGCCCGGCTGGACCGCGAGGGCGCGCAAAGGTGGGGAGAAGAAACTAGGATCTGGGGGCGGGGCGAGGCGGAAGCGCGCACGGCAGCCGGCGGGAACCCCAGCGGCTGTTCTGGAGCCTCCCACGGTGGCGGCGCGGGGTCTCTTGAGGAGCCAGGACCTCAGGCCGCAGCCATTCGCGTTCTCCTCCTCCGCTCGGGAAGCTGCTTTCAAAACCTTTGCTACCCATTCTGCTCATCTCCATTTTAATCCAGGGATTTCCGCTGGCTTGGGCTTTTTGTTTGGAACAATCAACTCGCTAAATTGCTCAGACTGAGCTCTAACTTGAGATTTTCCTGTCTCAGCCTTCCTAGGTGGCGGCTGCTTAATGGATACCTTTATTCATTCACTGTTAGGCTTTTTTAACGACCATGAGTTCTTTTGTAAAAGGAAAGACTTTATCACGGCAGTTAATCCCTTCTGCTTTGTATATTTTGTGAGTGTAGATGTTTAACTATCTGTTGGAGCAGGGAGCCTCTATTTTTAGACGATGGTCTTTTAAAGATGATTGAAAATGAGATGCAAAAAGCTTGCAGTTCTGAAACAGTGTTTCAGACTGATCCACTGTTACCTTTGAGACTAATGCTGAATGTATTACCGTCAGGGTGAAGGAAATCTGATTCGATATGTATTAAAGATAGTAATAGTTTCATGATAGGGTTCTTAAATGATTAGAAAGACATATGGACAAAAAGGTTGAATATTTGAACTACAGTACTAGACTGCCTGTCTCCTAAACGTGGTAGATTTCGGAACTGCTTCCTTTTAGCTGGTACCACTTCACCAGAGAAAATGCTTTTGAATGAATGAATGAATGCAGGAGATAACAAACGATAGTTCACAATACCATGTGCTGCGTAACCTTTGGAAGTCACTTAGCTCTAATTCTCTTCTCCCATGGCCCTGAAATTCTGGAGGATGTGAGGTCCTTCCTATTTATCATCAGCTGCCCCTCACAGCCTGGCTGGGAAAGCTGTAGAGTTGCCCTGAGTGGCCCCCCACGTGGGACTACTAGTTTTTTAAAATGAACCTTTTAGGACTAGCTCCACCTCTGCTTTTATCCACTTCAGCAGCATTGTGCCTGTGGCCAAGGCCCTGTAACTTTTTAAACCTGTTTCCTCATCCCTAAAGGAGGGTGGGGGAGGAAGTATCTCACAATCACCATCCATCAGCATTTCTGGTCCTGGAATGTTCATAGTAGTTGTCCAAATCCAAGCAACTGTTGAGTGCTCAAAGCAATGGGGGAGATGGAGGGCAGTGGGGAGTATTCAGCTCTCCCAGAGGGCTGAAGGTCTAGGACAGACTGCATGCCAGGGGCAGCAGAGGAACAACTATGGGAGTCAGGCGGTCCCCACTCCCTGGGCTTCAAGCTTCTCAGCAGTTTGAGTCCTGATCTGCCATCCTTTCCCTGCTTCCACAGGTGCTGTAGAAAACAAGGCTGGTTCAAGAGTCATGGAGCCTGTGTAAAATAGTAGGCAGCTCCTGGTGCAAGCCCCACACCCCAAAGTAGCGTGTTTCCCCAGGGAGAAAGGGGAGAGGAGAAGGCTGGAGTCCAGGCTGACACCCCCCACCCCAGGCTTCCTTCTGTGTCTGTGACCAGGGAATGAGTTCATTCAGATCTGTGTTCTTAGGCCAGTGTCTGCCACATAGTGGTGGGTGCTTGCAAACAAAAGCAAGTAGGTTGCACAGACTGGATGTTGCATTTAAAAAAAAAAAAAACTGTTGGGCCCACAAATCAATTTGAGGTTATTATGATTTAAAGTAAGCATTTGAAATTCTTCGTCATCATCCATGTGGTTTTGTTTCTGAGATTTCCAAACACACCAGAAAGATGATTCCTAATATGACACTGCAGCATATTGCACCAAGACCTAAGGATTTCAAGAACAGGAACTGGAAAGAGCGACTGTTCACTGAAGAATCCTTGGGCTAAGCTCTAGGGGGTACTCAATTCTTTCTCATGCTGCATAGTAAAAGCTTTTTGTTAACTGGGTATGCTGGTGCAGCCTGTGATCCCAGCACCCCGGGAGGCTGAGGCAAATCACAAGTTCAAACCCAATCTTGGTAGTTTAGTGATTTAACAAGACTATCTTAAAACAAATAAAATAAAATAATATCAATAATTTGAAAAGGGTTGTTGAGCTGTAATTGTGAGGGCTCTGGGTTCAAGGCCTAGTATTGTCCACAAAAAAATGATGGTATTATCCATCTTTGGGGATGGAGACGAAGGAAATTATAAAGAGGGAATATAAACAAAATGAAAACCTTAAAATCATAGAGAAAGACAATGCAGAATCATAAGGTTTAGCCACATTAAAGGAGTCATGGGGACATCAGATGAGTAATGAGGAAAAGTAAATGTGACCAAGGGAAGAATATGCTAGAAGCCAGTCTCCTTTGTTTCTCTGCGTTGGTGTTTAAGAGACACATTTGGAACATCTAAATGCTCCCCTTGTCCTCCCACCAGCATTCCTACTTGTGAGTGACAGAAGAGAAATGTAGCATTTCTTCCTCACTCGGAGGTCAGTCACTTGATCTCTATTTTAGAGCCATGTCTTAGAGTTAAATTCCAGACCTGACAGTTTTCTGGCTCAGTGGCTGCATCTACCAGGAGCAATGTGCCGTTAACCCCAGCACACCTCACAGGAACTCAAACCTGCTGCAACCAGGTCTATCTGGGTAACACAGGACTTTCAGCAGAGCTCCAACATTAACTTGTCGTTGTGTTTGTTACCGTGTATCCTTTAGTCTGGGGAGAACAAATGTAAATTGCTACTTTATGGCACTTCAGATTTTACCTCCTGTCTTTCTTATAGCTGACCTTGTAATTTAAACTGTTCATGCTCCAATGCATGTTCCTGAGAAAGCCAGAAAGTTCATTATTAGAACTAGTTACAGACACAGAAAAATGTCTCCACAGCTGAGGGGGTATGTCTGCTACAGGGCGATGCCTGTTATAGAGGGCTTTTTAAGTCCTCAGTGCCTTAGCAGATGTTAGGGACAGGCTTTCTTTGTCCTCACTGCCTTAGCAGATATTAAAGACATTAAAGATTCACATACTGAGTTCTTGTCCCCAAAGACCTTACAGTTTAGTTGAGGAAGCAGAATTTAAAATAAAACAGTTTATATACAGCCTTTTATATATACACACTCCCTGGGCAATCTCATGGCTATCTTTTTCTGGACATTTGCTGGACCATATACCCCGCAGCCCAAACCATGCTGCTTTTCGAACGTCTTCTTGGTTCCTCCAACTCTACAATCTGAACGCACTTCTTTTCCATCTCCTTATTTCATTGATGGCACCAAGATTCCCACATTCCTTACACAAAAGTCATTCTTCCTTCTCTTAATCCTAGCACAGAGCTGAAGGCAGAATCCTGGTGGTACTGTCGCATGCCCTATTTCCCCAAATGTAAACCAGGTCAGGTCTTCTATTAATTTTTGCTCCGAAAGACACAATATGGTTTATTTTCAGAGGAGGTCTTATTTTTTTCATGTACAACAACCTACATTTATTTGTGACAACCGGAGCCCACTCTGGCCATGCGAGTGCACAGGGAAATGAGGACACAGGAACATTCAGCTTCTATTCTGTTGAGGTAAATGCAAATATTTAAAAGGTTACTTTGCCTTACTGCAACCTTATATCCACCGGATGATTTCTCTTCAGTGACCTTTGTTGACAAGTACGTGCATTCTGGGAGCCATCAAGGAGATAAAATGGTTCAGGGAGAAAGAATGTGGTGGGACAAGAGCATAACTGATAGCATTAACCATGGCAGCCCAGGAATAGAGAGATGGAGGGAGAGTAGACATGGACACATCTCAATATGAGCAGCTCATAGGAAGCTGGAGGCAGAGGCAGGATGCTGCTACTGGGAGTCCCTCCTGGAACTGGGTGGAGGCTCAGAACCCCACCCTGCCCTGATGGGGGGACTCCATTTCTACTGCTTTATTTAATAGGCCCCCAGGAAAAGATGACACATCTGCTGGAAAAAATAAAGTCAAGCAAAATCCTTAGGATGGTCCTTACAAATGCAGATTCTGGGGCCCTAGTGTCCAGTAGTATATTTGTGTGTTTTGGGGGTGCGTCTGTCTGCATCTATCACCTAAGGATTGTGGTAGAGATGGTGGTGGAATCCTGACCAGGCTCCCCAAAGCACTCACCCAGGAGGTGGTTTAAAGTTCATTCTCCCCCACCAGGGAATCAGGTCTCAACGCTGGAGATCACTGTCCCCAAGAAATCAGGGTGTCTTTCTTTTCTGTCTCAACTCTCTTTTTCTCTTGTTTTCTCTTCTTTTTTTCATTTCTTTTCCTTTCCTCTTTCTGTCTTTCTTCTTTGCTTCTATTTTGCCTTTTTTTAAAGACAAATAAATATTTTATCAAATTCCGCAATCATTACTGTTCAATCACATGCGCTCTCATGAGGGACATATTCAGGAGCAGCAAGCACATTTTCTTTGCAGAAATCATGGAAAAATCAATACTGATGCATTTTCACAAAGATTACCTTTCACTCCTTTTTGGAGCTGTATTTTAGAAGAATCACTACTGAATGTCTACAGTTATTCTTCCTTGGTCATTTAAGATGGATCTTGGAAATGTCTTGAAAATACTGCAGAGAATGAAGTAACAGTGAGACATGTACTATTTACAGTCATTGTGTCCTTTTTTTGTTTTTGTCTGTTTTGTTTTGTTGGTACTGATAATTGAACTTACAACCTCACGCTTGCCAGGTAGGCTCTTTGTCACTGAGCTATGTCCCCAGACTATGTACTATTTGTAGAACTTTGCCGAGAGATTACACAGACATATTATTTTGGGATCTGTGCAGTTAGACCACTTCAGAGCTGGAAATTTTTGAGTCATCTGTCTCTTATCTTGAAACCTGAGAGATGAGAATAGTGAGGGTACCCACAGCTGCTCAGTTGGTAACTGTAGTCCTGTCAGGCCTCAGCTCTAAAGCCCTGCAAGTGTCAGAATTACCTGGGAGGCATTAAGGACTATGATGTGCACAGCTTACTCCTGACAGTGGTCTCAGGCAGAGAGGGCACCTGTGGCTTGTAGAAGTCGCCCAGTGATGCTGCCCAATGTAGAGGCTGAGGGAGACTTCTGCTTAGGGAAAGAAATTTCCTGTATTTCTTTGGGATATGATAGATTTTTAAACATGCTAATTTAGCTTTAAGCAGGTTATCTAGAGTAAAAGAAAGTAATGAGGTATGGCAACAAGCTGTATTGGTTCATTTTCTGTTGCTATAACAAAATCCCTGTGGTACATGACTGAGAAAATTGGGATATTAAGCTCCCAGTTTTGGAGACTGAAAGCCCGAGACCTAGTGAATCCTATGTGTTCTCTTCTCTCTCTGGAGATGAGCACCTTCTGGTTACCTCACAGCACGGTGAGTGACATCATGCTGACAGCCTGTGTCAGGTGAAGAGAGCAGCCCCGCAGTGAGACAGGAAACAGAGGCTCAGGAACTGCGCTTGCCCTTCTGGTGACAACTCACTATTGGAGGGGCCAAGCAGGGTCCATGTAAGACCTTCATTTACTGCTCCCAAGGGCTGTGCCCCAAAGGACCCCATCATCACCTAGAAGGTCCCATGACTCCTCCATGTCACCACACTGGCATGAGGCTTCTAGCTAATGAGCATTTGGGGGACACACGGACCCCACATCCAAGCCCAAGCACGAAATGCAGGATGCCACTCTGTTACCGGGTGGGGGATCCCACAGAGATCCTCTCTGGGTCCTTGACATCCCAAACAAGAATTGGACAACACATATAGAAAAGGGAGCACAAGGATATGGTTTTACTCTGTGTTTTAAATTTTATCGGTACATTCTAAATGTACATAGTGATGACATTCATCATAGGGAATTTGTAACTGTGCATGATATATCTTGCTTCTTCTTTTTCTCCAACCCCTCCCCTCCCTTCAACCCCAATTCCCCTCCTCATTTACAAAAGCTGTTTCCATTTTTTCTTTCTTCTTTCTTTCTTTCTCTCTTTCTCTCTTTCTTCTTTTTTTCTTTTAAGGCAGAAATGAGGTACACTGTACAGGTAAGAGTGGGCCGGTGAACAGACTCCCAGCAGTGGAGAGTAAGGGAAAGGGCTCTTTTTAAGTCTAAAGTTCCTGGCTATGCTTCAGTGGCCCTGCAGAAAGGCTCCCTGGGCTTCCTACCAGGGGTAAGGAAGGATGAAAGGCAGCCCTCTCTCGATCAATCCTGTGAACAGTGTCAGATTAAAATGAGGGATTGGAACATTGCTTTCTGACTGGTTCCATGTATAGTACTCAGGAGCCAAGTTCTCAGGGGTCCTATGTTCCTAATGCATCCTCTGAGTTTTTATGACCTTTGACACATTCATCCTGCCCATTAGTCATCTGGTTGCTCAGCCCTAATCTCCTAACTCAAGATCACAAGTCAAAATATGGAAGCAGCCTTTACACACCAAAGATGGGGCTTTTTCCTGTGACTGATGTCCATGTGAGACCCCCCTTTGGTACTCTCTCAAACACCTGAAGCAAGTCACAAATGCTGATGTCATCAGGGATCAACTGAAGGTCATCAGCTCATCCCCTCTGCCACTTCTGTATGGCAGGCCAGCTGTAGCACCAAACAGAAGTCCCAAGGAGAGAGCTGGAGGGAGAAAGGAGTAAAGGCACAGGGCCAGGAACCTGCAAAGACACTCAGGATCTGCTTCAGAGGACTTGTCATGCTGAATTCCACATATTATGGATCTTAGAGAGTGCTGCTTCCCACCATTGTTTGACCAGAGCTTCCCAAGATCATGCCCAACACTCTACCTCTGAGGCTCCCAGCATTTTTCATTGAAAACCCAATCACATTTTTAAAAGAGTGATGGCAACCCACAGGGCTAACTAGTATATAAATGTCATTAATTTATGACAATTGAAGCAGTTATAGAAAAACTTTTTACCTATGCCATTTATAGAACTAAAGGTGCCCATTGTTTTTAATGATAATTAGGCCAGTGATAAATTACTGCTGCTCTGCCAATGTTTCCATGGCAAACATCCCTACACAGGCTTGCGTCCCACACCTTGCACTTTGGCAGTGGGTGTGACAAGAAGCATAGCTGTGATGAGAAACCTAATTTGAAACAAGGGCAAATTCAGGAAAAAGTAAAAATGTGTACACTTTGTCATTCACTTTCCTTCACTTGACTTTATCTCTGCTATGAGAGGAGAATTGTACTTCTACAACTTAGGTAGCCATTCCAAGCAATGAGAAACAGGTGTTAACATCTTAAATACAATACTAGGGTCTAATATGCATCAGTCTCTTCTCTCTACCTAACCATGAACCTGAGTTTGATGTTGACCTTAAACCTTGCCATAACCATAACACTAACCCCAACCCTGAAAGTAGCCCCAACACTAGTCCTAACCCTAATACAAACCTAACCCTAACCATGAATCGAAATACAACATTAGTTCTAAACCTGATCCTGACTATAACCCTGAACGTACCCAAAGACCTAACCATAAACTTATCCCTAACCCTTAACCTAAAGCTTAACTTTGACCCTGACACCAATCTAACACTAAACTTGACCCTAATAGTGAATTTAATGTGAAACTAGTCCTAACCCTAAACATAATAGTGAGCATGACCCTGATCTTGACATTGACTTTGAAATTAGTTGAACCTTAAAACGGATGGGGTGAGCACTAGGGACCAGCATAGGTTATGACACAGACAGCCTCTGGCAGGGTGGGACTCATTCTACCTGACAGTGGCTTAACATGAAAATAAAATTAACCCAAAAACATGATTTACTTATGTCCCAGATTTTAAACAGGGCTGAGCATTAGACACCACAGACAAAGAGGGTAAAGACAGCCTCTTCAAGGTGGGGCAATATTTTGAATCTAACAAGGACTAGGAACCTGACCCTAATGAGAGACCAAAATCTAGTCCTAACTAGAGAAGTAACACTAAACATAACTCTAAACCTAGTCTTGGAACTAAATTTAGCTCTAAATTGAATCCTAAAAACAACCATAACACTGTCCATAGAACCGAGTCCTGACATCAAACTAACCCTAAAACTAATTCGAACCTTAATCTAGGAACTAAATATAAGCCTAATCTTAGTCCTAACTCTAACCATAGCTGTAGCCCTAACTTTGGCTCTAACCCTAATCCTAACTGACCAAACCCTAACCCTAACCCTGGGCCTAACTCTAACCCTAACCCTACCCTCAACCCTAAACCTAAGCCCAACCCAGACCCTACTCTAACCCTAAACCTGACTATAGTCCTACCTCAGCCCTGCCTTGGCCCTCAGCCTGGGTGGCTCCCCTCATTGGGTGGCAGGGTGGATGAGTTTTAAGGGGTAGCTCCCGTACCCCAGTTGCTCCTCTGTATCATGCCGAGTGCAGCTGTCTGTGTAAGAGATGGCACCAAGCCTGTGCCTGCCTGGCTTTCTCATCAACTCTTCTCCAGTGGGTTGATGGCTGTGTTGACGAGGCAGGACAGCATCATACCCACTCCCAGAGAAGGTCGTGAGGTTTTGGTGAAATATGCTCTGCCCTTGGCTCACATTTGGCTGGATCTACAGGAAAATGTGAGCTGTGAGTACATACTGATCATTCCCTTCAGCTTCTGTTCTAAGGTAAACATTCCTTATTAAAATTCTAAATTTTCATCTGCTTCCACCAAAGAGATCAGTAAGAAGGTGTAATGTTTTCGAGGAGTCATTTTTACTTGCAATGAACTCAGGGTGTTCTCAACCTTGGGGTATACATGTTGAGATGAGGTTAAACAGAAACCCTGGGTCAGAATGGATCAAAGATCTAAGTATTAAAACATAAACATGAAATCTACTGGAAGATAGAATAGGTAAAACCCTTGAAGATATTGGTGTAGGTAGATTTTATGAATAAAATCGTGATCGCATAGGAACTATCACAAAGAATCAATAACTGGGATCTTGTCTTATTACAAAGCTTTTGTACAGCAAGAGAAATCACCAAGAGAGTGAAGGGATGCCCCACAATGTGGGAAAACATGTTCACGCGTTGTTCCTCAAAGGATTACTATCGAGAGCATATAAAGAACTCGGAAAAAGTCAGACCTCCCGAATTTAAAGACCCAATCCAAAATGGGCATCTGAAATAAATATACACTTATCAGATGAAATATAAACAGCAAATAAATATATGAAAAAATGTTCAACATCACTGGTCATTTGAGATATGAAAATTATAAACAACACTGAGAGTCTACCTCAACCCTGGAAAGAATGGCTATTATAAAAAAGTCAACCAATAACAAATGCTGGAGGGGCTGTAGGGAAAAAATGAACACTTCTCCACTGTAGGTGGAAGTATAGACTGATGCAACCACTCTGGAAATTAGTGTGTAGAAACTCCTCAAAAACTAGAATTGAAGTTTCCATTTCACCTAGCTATTCCCCTTCTGGGTATCTTCCCAGAAGAATTAAAAATACCATACCACAGCGATATATGTGCATCCATGTTTATAGCAGCATAATTCATAATAGCTAAATCTTGGAAACAACCTAAAGGCCCATCTACTGAAGAATTGATAAAAAAAGATGTATCTTTATACAAAACAGTACTACCCAGCCAAAAAGAAAGATAAACTTGAGGCTTTTATAAGTAAATGGATACAATTAGAGACTATACTCACAAGTGAAATAAATCAGACCTGCGTGTGTAAACATATGGTCTCCCTAGTGTAGGACCTGGTAGTTAACATAGTTACACTACTAATTTCTCTGAATTCACTGAAAAGAAAGGTTTGTGCTAATATTGTTCAAACAATTAAATGCAGACATCTTTTACTCTGAGTAATTTACAGATAACAATGCACAATATGTTGACCATTGTTACCCTCTAATTATTGTTTTGAAATTTT
>PVJX010035924.1:0-17480 GCA_004027295.1 Dolichotis patagonum | reverse complement strand
CTGAGATTGCTCCAGGAGCTGAGGGTGCAGGAGGTGATTCACCACACACCCAAAGGAAGCTTTGAAACACCACTCAAATCAAGGTAATAAAGAAAAATGATAAAAGGGAAGACCAAAAGGCAGGCTTGAATCTCCAGCCCATCCCAAGAAAGCCTAGGAGCCATGTACATAGAAGAAAATAGAATCCATACATCTGAAATGACTGAAATGATATCAACTGAAACAAAGAAGCAACTAGGAGAAGCTATGGAGAAATTCAAATCAGAAATAATTGCTGAGGTAAAAGAAGAAATAATAAAAGTAGTGAAAGAAACAGTGAATACATCTAGTGAAGACACAGCTAAAAAATTAGAGGAACAAAGCAAACAGATAGAAACCCTGAATGAACACTACAACAAACAAGCAGAATACATGAAGCAGATTCAAAGAGATATACAGGAAATAAAAAATTCTATTGAAAGCTGCCAAAACCACCTTAATGAAAATGAAGATAGAATTTCAGACGTCAAAGATAAGATTGCAGCTAGTGAACAGCAAAGGAAAGATCTTTTAAAAATAGCAAAGAATCAGGAAATAACAATTCAACAGCCACAAGTTGGTGCAAAGAAAAATAACACAAGATTAATAGGGATAAATGAAAAAGAAGGGGACAGCCCAAATGATATCAGGAGGGTATTTACAGAAGTAATAGCTGAAAACTTCCCACACATGAGAATGGAAACTGACATATGGACTAGTGAAGCATATAGAACTCCAAATAGCCATAATCAAAATAAAACTACACCCAGACATATAATAATCACCATCCCAGAAATCCACCATAAGAACAGAATACTAAAAGCTGTTAGGCAGAAAAGTCAGATCACCTATAAAGAAAAACATATCATGTTTGTAAAACTGCCTCAGTGAAAGTGAGAAAGAATTTCAAACCTCAAAGATAAGATTTCAGCTAGTGAACAGGAAATGAAAGATTTTTTAAAAATAACAAAGAATCAGAAAATAACAATTCAACAGCTGCAAGATGATGCAAACAAAATAATATAAAATTAATAGGGGTAAATGAAAAAGAAGGGGACAGCCCAAATGATATCAAGAGGCTATTTACAGAAGTAATAACTGAAAACTTCCCAAAAATGAGAATGGAAACTGACATTTGGATTAGTGAAGCATATAGAACTCCAAAAAGCCATAACCAAAATAAAACTATACCCAGACACATAATAATCAAAGAACAACATCCAACCATATGCTGTCTAGAAGAAACCCATCTAACCCAAAGGAAACCCATAGACTGAACGTCAAAGGATGGGAAACAATACTTCATGCAACATGAAACCAAACAAAAGTGGGCATAGCTATCCTATTTGCAGACAATGTAAACTTCAAGCCAAGAATGATCCAAAGAGATAAAGGTCACTACATGCTAGTCAGGGGAAAACTTCAAGAGGAGGATATATGCACCAAATTCCATAGCACCCAGCTATACAAAGCAAATATTAACAGAAATGAAAAATCAAATAAGCAGTAACACAATTATAACAGGAGATTTTAACATGCCATTGACACAAAGGGACAGATCAACTAGACAGAAAATCAGCAAAGAAATAACAGAACTGAATCACACCTGTGAACAAATGGACTTGATAGATGTATACAGAGTGTTCCATCCAACAACATCAGAATACACCTTCTTCTCAGCAGTACATGGAACATTCTCTAAAATATACCATATACTAGCCCACAGAATATATTCAAGTAAATGCAAAATAATTGAAATTATCCCATGCATGTTATCAGCTCATAGTGCAATGAAATTAGAAATTAATGATGAAAGCAACTGCAAAAACCTCACAAACACATGGAAACTGAGTAATCCACTCTTGAACAATCAGTGGGTCATGGAAGAAATTAAAGAAGAAATTAAAAAATATCTACAAGCAAATGAAAATACAAACACAACTTACTGGCTTTTGTGGGATGCAGAGAAAGCAGTCCTTAGAGGAAAATTTATTGAACTGAGTTCCCATATCAGAAAGACAGAACGAACACAAATAAACAACCTGATGCTACAACTCAAACATCTAGAAAAATATGAGCAAGCCAAGCCCAAAGCCAAAAGAAGGAAGGAAATTATAAAGATCAGAGCAGAAATTAATGCAATAGAATCTAAGAAAACAATTCAAAGTATCAATGAATCAAAGAGTTGGTTCTTTGAAAGAATAAATAAAATTGATAAGCCTATAGCCAACCTTATTAAAAAAAGAAAGAGAAAACTCAAATTCATGCAAAAAGGAATGAAAAAGGTGAAATTACTATAGACTCAGTGGAAATATAGAAGATCATCAACACCTATTTTGAAAACCTCTACTTTCATAGGTTTGATAACACAGAACAAGTAGACAGATTCCTAGATACATATAAACTACCAAAGCTGAATCAGAAAGATGTAAAACTGCTGAATAACCCAATTTCTATTAATGCAATTGAAAATGTAATTAAGTCCTTGCCAACAAAGAAGAGCCCAGGCCAGATGGATTCACTGTGGAATTCTGCAAGATATACAAAGAAGACTTAATTCTGACACTCCTCAAACTCTTCAATGAAAATGACAGGGAAGAAATTCTTCCTAAGTCATTCCTGGATGCAAATATTACTCTAGTACCAAAACCTGAGAAAGACCCAAATAAAAAAGAGAACTATAGGCCAATCTCCCTACTGAACCTAGATGCAAAAATTCTCAATAAAATATTAGCAAACAGGATGCAGCAAATTATCAAGAAGATTATACACTATGACCAAGTGGGATTCATCCCAGGAATGCAGAGATGGTCCAACATACGTAAATCAATAAATGTAATCCACCATATCAATAGAGCCAAAAGTAAGAACCACATGATCATCTCTATAGATGCAGAAAAAGCTTTTGATAATGTCCAACACTGATTCATGACCAGAACCTTACAGAGAATGGGAATAGAGGGTCTTTACCTCAATATGATAAAGGTCTTCTATGACAAACCAACAGCCAGCATCATATTAAATGGCCAAAAACTGAAAGCCTTTACCTTAAAATCAGGCACAAGACAAAGATGTCCCCTATCACCGCTCCTATTCAACAGAGAACTGGAAATACTAGCCAGGGCAATTAGACAAGAGAGAGAAATAAAAGGAGTAAAGATAGGAAAAGAGGAAGTTAAATTATCATTATTTGCATATGACATTATACTTTACATAGAAGACCCCCAAAACTCCATTGAAAAACTCCTAGAGATAATAAATAAATTCAGCAAGGTAGCTGGATACAAAGTCAATACTTAAAAATCAATAGCGTTCCTATACACTAACAACCAAAATACTGAGATAGAAATAAGAGAAGCCACACCCTTCACACTAGCATCCAAAAAAATGAAATACTTAGGAATTAATCTCATGAGAGAAGTAAAAGGGTTATAAAAGGAAACGTATAATACCCTGAAAAAGGAAATCGAAGAGGACCTCAGAAAATGGAAAGACATCCCTTGTTCATGGACAGGAAGAACAAACAGTGTGAAAATGGCCATTCTCCCAAAATTACTATACAGATTCAATGCAATCCCAATCAAAATACCACTAACATACCTCATAGATCTAGAGAAATCACTCCTAAATTCATCTGGAACCAGAAGAGACCTAGAATAGCAAAGGCAATTCTAAGCAACAAAGGCAAGGCAGGAGGCATCACAATCCCTGACTTAAAAGTATACTACACAGCTACAGTAATAAAATCAACATGGTACTGGAATAAGAACAGACCTGAAGATCAATGGAATAGATTGGAAGATACAACCACAACCACAAACTCACTCAACAACCTTACCTTTGATAAAGGGGCCAAACATGCTCACTGGAAGAACAACAGTCTCTTTAACAAATGGTGCTGGAAATATTGGCTATCCGTATGCAGAAGACTAAAACTAGACCCATGCCTATCACCATGTACTAAACTAAAATCTAAATGGATCAAAGATCTAAATATTAAAACAGAAGCACTAGATCTGTTGGAAGACAAAGTAGATAAAATACCTCGAAGATACAGGGGTAGTTAGAGAATTCATGACAAGAATCATACTGCATGGGCAATACTTCCCAGAATCAATAACTGGGATCACATCTTATTAAAGAGTTTCTGCTTGTTGAAAGAGATTTCCAGCAGAGTGAAAATATAACCCACAAATTGGGAAAAAATCTTAATGGGTTGTCCCTCAGACAAAGGACTTCTGTCTAGAACTTATAAAGAATTAAAAAAAATCAGACCCTCGAAATTGAAAGACCCAATCCAGGAATGGGCATCTGAAATGAATACACAGTTCTCAGATGAAGAAATACGAATGGTAAATAAGTACATGAAAAAATGTTCATCATCATTAGTCATGAGAGAAGTGCAAATTAAGACCTCACTGGGATTCCATCTCACCCAAGAAAGAATGGCCAGGATAAAAAAGACTACCAACAACAAATCCTGGAGAGGGTGTGAGGAAAAAGGATCTCTTCTGCACTGTTGGTGGGAGTATAGACTGGTGCAACAACTGTGGAGGTCAATCTGGAGATCCCTCAAAAACCTGGGTTTGGAAGTCCCATTTGACCCAGGTATTCTACTTCTAGGCATATTCCCAGAAGAACTGAAAACATCATGCCCCAGTGATATGTGTGCACCCATGTTTATAGCAGTGTAATTTGTAATAGCCAGATCTTGTAAACAACCTATGTGCCCATCAACTGTGGAATGGATAAAAAATTTGTGGTATTTTTATACAATGGAGCACTACTCAGCTATAAAGAATTATCACACTGAGATATTTATAAATAAATGGACACAACTTGAGACCATGCTCATAAACAGAATAAACCAAACTCACATGTGTAAATACCATATAGTCTCCCTAGTATGAGAGTTGGTAAGAGTACATAAGATTTTATGGTCATCATTATTTCCCATTTCATTGCTTTGAAGCCTTTCAATGTTATCATTCATCAGTTGGAATGGTTTTAATCTGTTTGATTTTATTACACGTGATGGTATAAACAGCTGTTTTGCAGAAAACAAAACATTATGGCAGCCATTACTGATTTAATATCGTCTTTCTTAGAAGTCCTACCATGCTTCTACTGTGCTATTACCATTGGTTCTATCATGTTGTGTCTTATTGGGATTTTAATATATGTGATAGCATAAACAAATATTTTTATTGAAAATGAGATATTATAGTAGCCATTGATCATTCTCTGTCATTCGGTTCAGAATGTCCTGTAATTCTTTTATCCTTTTGAATGGTTTTATTCAATTTTGATATGTTTGTTATTATTGTATTTGAAACTAGGCTCAACTATAGCAGAGAAAGAGATATTTTGATAGCTACTGTTAATGTCCGGTTGTCCTATTGTAAAGTACTCTGTTGCTTATGTTGTTCTGTTCTGATATGCTTTGTTCTACCCTCTTTTGTTTTATTCTCTTTAAAATAAAAAAATAATTTTTTCTTTTTGTATTTTTTAAATCCAATTTTTCCAAAATATATTAGTTAATCTTCCAAGAACAATAAGAAAAAATCACCTTAATAATCAGATAATTTTAAGTGAATTTTATTTGTGAAGAACAAATATTTTGATGGGATGATTATGAAGGACTCATAGACCATTTTGTAAAATTTGGCATTCTTTTAAACAAACTAAACATCTCAATAAGGAAAAAACAATACCATACAATAACTCCACGTACCATAAAATCTTACAATTAATAAAAGTTCAACCATCAAAAATTCTATTATCTTTATCTTATTACCATTATAAACAGTTATAAAACATAATGTGATTTGAAAATTCTTTTATTCATCAACTGTGTTTAGCCTAAATAACCACAGGAGCTTAGTAACCTCTCAATAGACTGTTTATTAATCATTTTGTATGGTCAGATTACAGTATGTTAAAAGATTAGTGAGGTTGCTATAAGTTCTACTAAAAAAGACATTCAGTTTTCTGACATACTTTTTCTCCTCTGTTTTTCTTTGACTGTTTTCCTTAAGCTGTTTATCAACATAGCATCAGTCCTTTATAAAATCTTATTTAACATGAGTCTATCCAAGATAACAAGGAATAATGCATCTTTAAATCATGCATAGAAATAAATTAAAAACAGGCAGAGTGGCAGCATTTTGAGCCACAGCACTTGTGCCTGTCCTTCTTATGCATTATTTTGGTCTGTCCTACAATTTGTAGTTATTCTGCAGATGAATTCTAGTGCACTTTCTCATAGCTTTTCATTCCAAAATATTTTAAGGAGTGAGGGACTATCAGTGTCAAGTGAAGAATTTAAAAAATTAAAAGCTAAATAAGAACTCAAAAGTTAATTTGTTCTTGAACTATGGTTCCCATCAGGAAGCCAATGAGTATTGCACGCCCAAGATTGAGTGTAAGCAATTATCTCTTGGCTGGAGTTAGTATAAATGGAGATCCAGGGGTCATGGCTATACGATACTAGGAATGATGTGACATTTGACAGCAGAATCAAGCAAAATTCTGATCTTTGATTCATGGTTCTGTCATTTAATGTAGGGTGAGATAATACATTAGTATGATTCCTATTATTTGGCACAAAGTAACAGCCAATTCTCTGTGGGTGGTTTGAGAATTTCACTGTTCACTAGAAATGAGCAGCCATCCTAAATTTCTTGTAAGATAAATTAGCTTGGACGACATTACTGGAATTTTTGCATGGAGTGAATCAAAGGCAATGCCACTACTGGATCAAAAATATAAATACAAGTAGATTTGAGTTAGAAATCTCATAACTTTCAAACATATTTTTGAAATAAAGATGCCTAGAAAGCTTTGTGGGTTGTTTTTTTTTGTTTTGTTTTGCTTTGTTTTTTTGTTTTTGTTTTTTTTCTTTGCTCCTTTACCCAAAAAATAACCTGAAATTTCTTCCCTGTGGAGAGACTTTGCCCCCTGGACAGTGAGACAAAGTTGCTGTGTTTCTCATGAGGATACATGCTTGCATCAACAAGGAATGCTTATGTCTTGGAGGCTTTTCTCTCACTGAGGAGAATACAGTGTGTGGAAAAGAGAGAATAAATGTGAAAAAGAAATAATGACTACAGTTGATCATACTGAGCTCTTTATTTGTAGTTGCTAGGAGAGTAGCTTCCAAATATCCTCACCACCACTCCCTTCCACACACATACACACTTGTTCACTATGTGTGGTAATGGATGTGTTAACTCATATATAATCATTATTCTGTATTCCTTGAACATGCATGATTTTGTTGTCAATTAGATCTTTGAGGATGATAAAAAAGAAGTAAGTAACAACAAATCAGCTTTTTTGAGATTTGGTATCCAGAAACTGGAAAATAACAAGCTGGAGAAGAAAAGAAGGGGTGTGGATCCCTGGGAGCCAGGAAGGATCTGATGGAGAAACTGGAGCCCACAGAGAATTCAAAGAGACAGACCACAGTGCAGAAAAAGGAAGGGGCAACTAGCACTTTCTCCCCAGCTCCTGGCTCCTGGCCCATGAGAAAGAAAGTCTGACTTTACAGAGGCACAAAGTGGGTGACTTCACAGGCCTTCAGAGAGAAATATGCCAGTGTGAAGGACCAGGGGTTGCTGTGCAGAACTACAGCTCATGAGAGTCTCCAGTACAAGCATCTTCCATGTCTTCTGGAGAGAGTGCTTGGTTGGATGCCCCTCTAGGGAGGTGCTCAGAGCAGGCTCGGACTGGCTTCATCTCCAGACTCCTAATGTTAAACTCCCATAGTGACTGGGTGAGGAACAACCACAGGAGGTATCCATGGTCAAAGAGCAAGAAACACCCAGACTGTGATTAGACCAGCAAGAAACACCCAGAGTGTTATAAGCTCCATGACTCAGTCTACCACCAAGAGCAGAGACCGGGTTCAACCTGAGTTTCTGTGGATTTGAAAGTGTCAGAACAAGAACATCAGCCTAATCCCACTGCAAGATTGCTGGTGGTCATGACCCAGCACAGACCTGGGCTCTGACTACCTCCTTTGTCCAGCAGAAAGGGCAAAGTCAGACCTTGAATTGCACACTTCCACAGAACTCTACACCCAAGATGATAACCACAGGTTTGAAGACACAAAGTAGTTTCTTTTTTCTTTTCTTTTCTTTTCTTTTCTTTTCTTTTCTTTTCTTTTCTTTTCTTTCCTTTCCTTTTCTTTTCTTTTCTTTTCTTTTTTCTTTTCTTTTCTTTTCCTTTTTTCGTTCTCTTTTGCTTATTTGGTTTACTTTTTGTTCAGTTGTTTCTCTTCTTTTGTGAATATGAACATTAACTTTTTGGTTTGTCTTCAATATTATTTTTCTGTTTTCTTTCCTTTCCTCTTTATCACCAGTTTTTTGAGGCTTGGGCAATATTCCTTTGTATTTTGGCCTTACTTCTAATCAATTTTCTTTCTTTTCTTTATTTTTTCCTATTCACCCTTTGAATTTTTCCCTTAATTACTTTTTTCTTATTTGTATCCTTTGTACAATCTCTTTTTCCCTCTTTCCCTTTTATCTTCCATTTTTTGCCAGTTTTTCTGTGCTAAGATTGCCCAGTGCTATAGACATTCTTTCACTGCCCACTAAGACCCTTTGTACTGTTTCTGTCTCCTCATATCACAGTATTTAAAGGTTCAAAATTTTCTTTCTTCATTCCCCCATTCTAAGTCTTTAATGGCATAACCATAAAACTTTGTTAATCTTTTAAAAATTTACTGTGTAAATGTACTATTGAATTCTTTTCTACAATTAGCAGGGATATAGCTGTTAAATTCAGTACATAATAGCTGTAAGTGATATCTTGGTTGCTTTAATGGTTACATCATAATCAATGTTTTTTTCTCTAGGAAAAAGGGTGCTATATAACTGTTTCTTGTAGTGTGCTAATATCTAACTTGTCTCAGGCAATACTAGGGTAGCTGCTTAATTCAACATTAATAAAATCACATAATTGTCACTAATTTCTCTGTAAGTCAACACTAATATTGCCTTTATAACATTAAAAATAATAGAGTACATTTAAAGAGTATTTGATTTCTGGATTAATTACATCTCATCCTCCTTTCCCAAAATAACCAGCATGGTTGAAACTTGGAACTGTGACAAAGGACTATAGTTAGTCATGCCCAAAATACATTGCTGGAAATCAATTGGAGAAATCTTTATAATAGCAATAAAGGCTTTATATTATAAGCATCTATGAACTCCAGTGCAAAATAAAATAAATAGACAAACAAATAAACATAATAGAAACATGGGGAAAAAAGGAGATGAATCATCTCCCCAAACACCAACTTCCATGAAGCCAATCCGGGAGAAACAAAATGCAATAAGTCTCACACCTGAGTTACTCAAAAGCATAACAGAAGAGGTTAGAAAACAACTCAAAGAGACATTTGGGGACATTAGAGAAGACATAACTAAACACATAATGAAAGGAATAACCAAAAAGATGAAAAAACTTTCAGAAGACACTAACAGAAAGCTAGATGAGCTAAGTAAAATTATACAAAATACAAATGACCACTTCACCAATGAATTAGACTGCATGAAAAGGTTTTAATTAGAAATCAAAGAGACTAAAAGTCACATTGAAAGTGTAGGTGTGAGGAGAGACTGGGGCAAAGATCGATCACACATTCAGAACTAAGGCAAGGAAAGCCCCCAAAACACACAGCTTCAGAGGCAGCCATGTAATCAAGTTATTGGGACCAGAGTGAGGCCAATACAGCAGGTGTCCAACCTTGCTGCTCTTCCCTGTGAACTATAGCACATTGCTCTGAAAATGTTTTGCTTTTGATGCTCTTAGCCAAACACTGAGATCTTACAATTTAGGCTCTCTCACATGCTCACCAACCCCTACCCTTTTTACAGTGTATAAATGAAGAGTCAGACTGTGCTAAATTGTTACTGTCTTTCCTAAGAGAGGCCAGGTCCTGCCTGGTTCCCTAGCTTTCCTTTTAGTGTGTATTTATAGTGTTTTCTTAATCTCCCATCACCACTTCTCAGGACCTTGCTGGCTGCACTGTTCACAGCATACAGGAAGCAGAGCAGACCAATGTGAGAACAGAATTTCAAAATTAGAAGATAATGATGCCTTTAACTACTCAGACAACTTAAAAACAGCAAGATAAAATGAAAATTGATTCAAAAACGCTGGATGATCCAAAAAAAGATTAAACTAATAAAAATTAGAATAGCTGAACAAATCAGAAGACACCCAAGTAACACACAACAAAAAGCCCTGATTACAGAAATAGCAGCCATAGATTTCCAAAATATAGGGAAAGAAACACAGATAACTGAGACATACAGAACCACAAATAGCCATGACCAAAAGAGACATTTTCAATGTCACAGTATACTCAAAATTCCAGAAGTGCATTACAGGGACAAAAATCTTAAAAGTTGTTAAAGAAAAAAACCAAACCTTACACAAAGGTAAACCTACTAGAATAACAGTGGACTTCGCAACACAACATTTAAAGGCCAGGAGGTCTTGCAGTAAAATGTGGCAAGCCCATTTGACAATTCCCAATCCCAATTTATATATCCTGAGAAACTTTATTTTAAAATTGACAGAGAACTAAGCTACTTCTATGACAGCAAGCACCTCGAGAAATTTATGACCATAAAACTAGCATTGCTAATATAGCAGCGAATTCCCATATCAGCAAAACAGAATGAGCTTAAATAATCTCATGGTGTCCCTCAAGGTCCAAAAAAACAAAGTGCTTCAGAATTCAAGGAAGGAAATTATAGGTATTAGAACAGAAATTAATGAAATTAAGGCTAAAAACTATAAAGAGTCAATGAATTGAAGAGTTCTTTGAAACGTTAAAGAAAATACACAAACCCTTAGCTAATCATACTAATATGAAGAAAAGACCCAAATCCATGCGATAGAAATGAAAAGAGGTGAAATCACAAAAGATTCTGCTAAAATCCAAAAAATTATAGGTAACTACTTTGAGAACATGTATTCTAATAAAATGGAAAATTCAAAGGAAATAAATAACTTCCTATTCACATATGAACTATCAAACATGAACCAGTAAGATAAAAAAACTGAATAAGTCAATATCAGTCAATTAAGTTGAAGAAGCAACTTAAAAATGACTTAAGAAAAGCCTAGGTTCTCACAGACTCATTACCTAATTCTACAACAACTTTGTAGAAGATCTAATGCTAGTACTTCTTGAACTCTTTAATCAAAACAAAATGGAATCATTTTTCCCAAAGCGTTCCTTGAAAGTGAGCACTACTCTGATAAAGAGCACTACATTCCAATATCTTTAATGAACACAGCTGTAAAATCCTCAATAAAATATAGGCGAATGAAATGTAGCAAATCATTGAAAAGATCATACATCATGACCAAGTACAATTTATTCCAGGGATGTAGGGATGGTTCAGCACATGCTAGTCAATAAATGTAATATATTGTATAAACAGACACAAGGGGAAAATCTCGTAGTCATCATTATAGATGAAAATAGAGCATTTGACAAAATCCAACTCCCATTTATGATAAAAACTCTGAATAGGAATAAAAAGACTATCTCAACCTGACATAAGCCATCTATGTCAAACAAACTGCCAACATCATACTAAATGAAAATAACATGAAAGTTTCACTCTAAAATCAGGAACAAGACAAGGATTCCACTATTAGTATTTCTGCTTAACATCATCCTTGAAATATTAGATAGAACAATAAGACAGGAGAAGTAAATAAGAGGTATACATAGTGAAGGAAGAAGTTAATTTTGTTAGTGCTTTACAAAAAAACTCCTAGGACTAATATCCAAATTTGACAGTGTAGAAAAGTCAACATTCAAAAATAAATAACATTCCCATACAGCAGTAACAATTTTATTTCAAGGAAATTAAGGAAACAAAATTCTTCATGATAGCATTAAGAAAAATGAAATACTTAGGAATAAACCTAACCAAGGAAGTGAAAAACCTGTGTGATAAAATCTACGGCATTTTGAAAAAGCCAATTGAAGAGGATACTAGAAAATGGAAACATATCCCCTGTTCCTGCATAGACAGAACCAATATAGTCAAAATAACCATACTTTCTTTTTGCATCTGAGAAAGTTCATAAATCGAATGTTTGTAAATCAGAGACTTACTGTATTGTAATTCAGCATGGTGAATGCATCTAAAAGTGTACTTTGACTTAATACAATTGTCTTACATATTTTATATGTTCTTTGGCCAACTTACATGGTTTTCAACCTGTACAATGATGATTAACCTTACCTAATGTTTATCATCATCCGTAATGAGCTAAAACCCAAGTGACCTTGCACAGAGCTGCCTCTCAGCTGGGACTCTAACACACGCATGAGTCTTGTGTTTTCTGCTTAAGCAACATTAAACCTGGTTTTATCAACAGAACAGTGAAAGGCAAAATATTTTTTAGTTATAGAAAACATTAGAATTACCTTCTGGCTACATTTCATTCCGATACATGAATCCACAGTTTCACAGCTCTGTGTTAGGCTCAGCAGAAAAGGGGTAGAATAATGTGTAAACAGATTCATCAGTTAATTGTCCTAGATTATAATATTAAGTCGTCTCTTGTTTCAGTCTGCATAGAAAGTGTAGTGCCACTAAAATGTTACTAGATCATAATATATAGCTTATATTATCTGTTATTCATTTATTAATTATAGCCATAATTATAAGGAAAACATGAGGATATTTACAATATTCTTCACTTAAGAAATCTGAGTCACTTAATAAATACAGTTTTTCATATGTAAATCACTACAAACTAAAAGAATTAAAAGCCACATTCTCTTTCTAGAAACATCTAAATCTGACAATATTAAAAGCACTTTACGCATAATTTCACTTGTCCTCACATCACACAGGAGAAATATTTACTTTTTACTTTATAGAAGAGAAAAATGTTCTCATCTCTACTGCTTTAAAGTCTGCAAACTTTACTTGCTTCTATTAACTAATTTTAACTTCATACCTCCTGGGCGTGAGGCTGAATGGGTGTTGAAATGTCCATTTCACATGTGAGAAAAGCAAAGTTAAATTTGTCCAGGTGCTGTTGTAAAAAGCAACCAGCAAATGAGATTTAAACTCAAGATTGCAGGTTTCTGCTTTAAAACTAAAGTACTATTTTTATCGAATCATAAGACACAGAAAGGTCATACAATTTGCCTGAGGCAATCAACAAAGCAAGAATCAGAGAAAAATAAACAGTAGATTTTAAACATAAGTGGGTTTTACAATCATGGAGTTTTTATGAAAAATGCAAATCTCTAATACTCCCTCCTATGATTCCAATTCAGTAGACCTTGTTGGGGCCGAGAAATCTGCTTGTTAAAAATACCCAATTGCTTCTGATGGAGAGGGACCATAGACTGCATTCTGAGAGGGCAGTGAGCCCAGAACCGAAGGGAATATTTATGACCCAAGAAAGCAAATTTACTGAGAATTGTAGAAGGCTACCATCTGTGCCATATAACACCCCACCCACTGGAGGCATTCTTTTGGTAAGATAGATATAGATGTAGATATAGATATAGATATAGATATAGATATAGATATAGATATAGATATAGATATAGATATAGAGATATACACTATACATAATAATAATAATAATAATAATAATATATGTTATGCAGTATATATGTGCTTCTTTAAAAGAAGTGATTCTTTCTATTCCAGAAACATTAGGTAACATGATCAGTACAGACATGATTATTCTGTTTCATTCTTCCAACAGCCCCATAATCTTTATTAACATACCTGTTTTCTTGAGAAGGAAACCAAGGCACAGGAAGTTTAAAGTTCTTTCTTAGGTTTCCACAGCTAGACATTGGAAGAATTGAGGTTTAAACTAGTCTGCTTCACTGTAAAAGGTGTAAAATGGTGTTTGTATGGGTCTACTAGAGGTCAGTAAAATACAAGAGCTTATCCTAAAAGACGGAAACCAAATACATCAAAAACACTTATTTTAAAAGTTTATTTTAAACTGAAAGGGCCCTGTAGCTTACACTGAATTTGGTAGGATACCAAACTGGAACCATGAGAAACCAATAAATCTATATCATTTTGAAGAGATAAATGAAATATTAATGCAATCATGATACCATGACAATCACAAATGATCTTTAACTGATCAGAAATTTGATAACGCTACCATCTTCACTTCTCATAGAGGAACAAGACAGAATGAAACTGTTTATTTCTTTAATGTAGATACAGGAGCTGTGCTGAAGTAGAAAGTGTTCTGGACTTGAAATCAAAAGGTATGGCTTTGGGCTGGGGATGGTGATGCACACTCATAATTCTAGCACTCTGGGAGACTAATACAGGGAGGTAACATGTTTAAACACTGTCTGGCCAACTTATGATTTAGTGAGACCCAGTTTAAATTTTAAAAAAATTAAGAGAAAAGCTGGGCTAAGAATGTACCTCAGTGGAAAGAGTCTAATTTTTTTTTTTTTTTGTAACGGGAATCAAACTCACTACCTCACTCTTGCCAGGCAGATGCTTATGCCACTGAGCTAAATCCCTGGCCTAAGAGTCTAAATGTGTAAAACAACAAAAACGTAAATGTAAGGCTTTGCTCAGTTAACACGTGTCAGCAGAGCAGCTCTTTCAGCTTCTGTTTTCCTCATAAAAGGAAGCTCATGCTACATTTAGGGACTGATTGAAATATCTCATGTGAAATTTCTGGTAGCAAGGCTCATGTTAGTCAATATCCCTCAATGTTGATTTTTTTGGCAGGATCCTAGAATAACAATCCTGAAGGAGAGAGATTTTTGAACACAGTAAATAAGGTACTAAAGTAAAAAATCTGAAAAGTAGGGTTTTTTCTTAAAAATATAGAGGTTTGTTGTAATCCATTGCTTATAAAATAGAGTTGGTGTATGATTTTGATTTTCTCTGAAAATTTATGAGTAATTCTTCCATTTCATTTTTCTCCAAGTATTCTTTAGATTTTAGAGAGTGTGTACAGCTCTATTTCTACAGTCAGAAATAGTGCTGCAAATTTCACAGTTATTGCAACACCTAATTCTCACCATAACCTTGCAAAGTAACTATTATTAGCCCAATTTCCTTACTTAGAAAGCTGAGATACTGGGAAGTGAAGTGACTTTTAGTCATCAGTATCTATGCTCTTTGCAATATTCCTTTGCCCTTGAGTTCATAAGTCCATGCTACAGACATTTTCTCTGATAACTGTGAGTGGGGCATGATTTATTCCAACAGGCCACGGGTCTCCTAGGACTTCTGGGCTCTGGCAATCTGGACCAGTGGCCATAATACTAGCAATGAAACATCACAGTAATCTGCCAACTCTATATTTTAAATATAAACCTCTAAAGCTTATTCTAGAAGGTTACACTATACTACTGAGGGAAAGCTTTGCCTCTAACTTAAGAAGAAAGTTTGTATGCAGGATGTCCTAAAATTTTTAAAAATTCACATATTTCCTGCTTGAAATCACAGAGAATGAGGCTTGGGATATAGCTAAGTGGCACAAATGCCTGCCTGAAAAGTATGAGATTGTGAATTTGATCAAAATAATAATAATAGAAAATAATAATAATAGAAATTACAGACAAAACCATTCAATATGAATTATTTGTGCTAATCAAATATCTTTTTACACATAAATATCAAAATTATATACAATTAATTTTATACATGTGCACATATTAGTCTTCTGCATCTAAATAAATATGAAATATTAATGTCCAATTTTTCCCAGCTATTGGATAAACAACACAATGATAAAACAGATGAATATTGATCTTAGTACTGGGCCTGAGTACTAACACTTTTACTCCTGGCACGAGCTGGTTGAAGACACCAGACATCAGACTTTGTTTTTCCCTCCAAATCATTTAATATTTTTACTAAAGGTATTTCACAGTTAGTGTGTTTTTTAAAAATATTTGATTTTGTCTGCTAATGGGAAAGACAGAAGACACCACTTTAGGCCCTATGAGTGTGGTTGCCTGCCTTTCCAGTTTCTCTCCAGTACATAACACCACATCTTTTATTTCTTTTTTTTTATCAGTACCAGGAATCAAACTCACGACTGTGTGCTTGCAAGGCAGGCGCTTATGGTGCTGAGCTAAATCCCCAGTCCCAATAACACAACCTCTTGAGTGCAAGGGCTTTCTCAAAATCCTTACATCATCATAAGCTCCATTGTAATCCATAACCTTATTATTCACAATCATGTCCATCTTCCAGAAAAGACTTTCCTAGTATCTGTATTCACAGCATTTCGAAGATGACACTTACATAAATATTCAACAAGGCTTTGCCACATTGAATATACAGGGTTTTATTTTAATATGTTTATGACATAAAATAATACATGATTGACCACCGGGAGCACGACTGCATTCACTACAATCATGAGGTTTCTTTCTGGTACAGATCCTTTGTGTTCTCCTGAGGGCAGACATCTGGCCCCTGGCTGTCCGGGAGGGAACACATTCCTATTTGCTAGGAGCCCATTGATGGGTATTTGCATGGTTATATTAACAGGGTTTCTCCATTGCATGAGTTTACTACTGTCCAATCAGGTGTGACTCACTGTAGAATTCTCCACCTTCACTGCATCTCTGTATTTCTCCCTGCTGTGTATTCTTTTATGTTTAACCAGGCAAGGCATGGAGGAGCAGGCTTTCTCACACTCATCACATGCATAAGGTTTCTTTTCTATATCAGTTCTATGATGAATAATCAGCTTTACCTTTGTCATGAAGTCTTCCCCACAGTCATGCATTTACAGGGTTTCTCTGCAGTGTGGCTTCTCTAGAGCCTAAGAAGCACTGATATCTGTGAACTGGACTGTCCACACTCAGTACACATACAGGGCATTTTTCCTGTGTGATATCTGTGATGTGCTATGAGGCATAGCTGGCTGAAGGCCTTTCCACTGTCGGTACATCCATAGGGTTTCTCTCCAGTATGAGTTCGTTGAAATAGGGTAAGATTTGCCCTTTTGAATAAACACTTTTCCACATTCACCACATAAATAAGGTTTCTCTCCTGTCTGAATCCACATATGCATAAGTGACAATTTCCTGGTAAGACTTTTCCCACATTTGGGGCACACGTGAGGCTTATTTACTGTATGTATCTTCTGATGCCAGTTGAGCTGAGATTTCCTGAAGGCTTTCCCACATTTACCACATTCATGATGTTGCTCTGTCTTGTGAACACTCAGCTGTTTACTGGGTTGAACTTCTTGTAGAAGGATTTCCCAAAATGCTACGTTCATGAGGTTTCTTTCTGTCTTAGTTACTTTTTACTCATCACTGAGACAAAATACCTGATGCCCAAAGTTGGGAAAGGGAAGGTTTATTTCTTACAGTTTTTAGAGGTTTCAGTCCATAGTCAGTTGGCTCCAAGGCAGCGTGGCATGGCAGGGCTGCAGTTCATGGC
>PVJX010035923.1:0-17893 GCA_004027295.1 Dolichotis patagonum | reverse complement strand
ATTTATGAATAAGTTCTTTTCCTGAAGAACATTTATTGGATTCATTTATAAGCCCAATGAAGTGAGTCTTATACAACTTTGACATAAATATATGGTGTATTCTGGTTTGCACTTTCTAGCAGCCCCCTCCATGTCACCACTGCTTTTCTTCTTGCTTTGGGACATCCTGAGCTCTGACTGAGCACTGCACCACTGTACAGTGTGCACACAGCAGCACAGCAGTGACAATGTGCACAGACATGCAAGCTACTTCCACAATCTCTTTCCATCTACAAATGTTGGTGACACAAGATCCGTTCTTGTCTGTAAAATTTCATGACTTCAATGTTTGTAGGTTGAAGACCTACTGCACACAAATAGACTATCCACAAATGCTACTATAATGGCCTAAAAAGGAGCCTGACTAATGGACTGAGTTCATTCAGCCTTTTAGTCTTTGCCTGCACTTCCTTTTCCTGGAATTTTCCCTCAGCTCAATTTGTCATCTGGGGAAATACAGCTCACCTCACTGGGAAACCTCCCTGTAATTATTTTCTGTTATGCTAGAAACAATTTTATTATTTCTTTGTAATTCAAGTACTTGGAACAATGACTGTGGGATGTATTCTGAAAAAAATACTTTGAAAAGTACCTGAAACATATGGACATGCATAATAAGTACAATATGATTGTGAAACCCCCATTGTCTGTACCTTTGTGTTCCTGCATGATGGATATACAAATTAGCAAAGAGCTGGGAAAGAGGGATGAGAAGAACCTTGGATAGCATGGGTGATTTATTCCTGGAAATAACACGTAATTTCCATAGAATGGGAAGCTACCTGTTCCTGAAATCAGAAGGGACTAGATGAACATTTCACAGACCCTGAGCCACCTACACATACTAGAAAGAAGCCTATTATCCAAGGTTTTGAACTACATTTCCAAAGTACATTAAACCTAAGGTGTCTCAGGCTGTTACAAATTTTTAAATCTGTACCATATGCAGTAACACTGAACTTAGGAGCAGAATGCATTCCTTTGAGATGTTAGCTGATTTCTTTAAATTATTCCCACTCCTACTATTATTATGTGGTGGGTATATGCACAACAGACATGAGAGTAAGACAGTAGAATGCTTTTGAGTGGAGAAAAAACAGCAAAGAGAGACTATGTCTGGTATTTGTCCACAGCAAGTCTTCATTTTGTTCATACTGAAAAGAAAATAAAAATGATCCATTTTCCAAGAAAAAAATCATAATAAATCAAAGGCAGTTTCTGCCTTACACCAATTGCAATTGCATCTGACATCTTGTGTCTCTTGAAAGATTGCTTTCTTATTTCTAGAGGCAGCTCAAGACTTCGCAGATATTCTTTCTTGTTCCCTCACAGGATGCAGCTGCTGCGCTATCCTCTGCCTCAATATCACCCAGTAACTCTAGGTGTAGAGGGGTATTATTTAGGATATGCAGAATATAAATTAGAGTAGACTGATATCTGCAGTCACATCAGTTTAAAAATGACTCCCTTTCCAGGTGCTATAGATAGATATTCTAATGCAGGGGTGCTGAGACTCTCAAGGGACTTCATGGAAATGAATTCTATAAACCAGTTCACTTTCCCGAGTCAAATGCAGTTCAAAGTTCAACACAAGGTTTGATAGGGATTGAAGTCTTCTCCTCCCACTGCACATTGACTGACCTTCCACCTTCTGTTGATGCTGACGTCACTGAATCACACCACGCTGTACCGTGCCCTCCACCACTCGTTATCAGAATTTTATAAATGAGGGCAGCGTTCATTGAAGCATGCAGTTTCCTGAACCCAATTGCTTTGTGGCATGACACAGCCCAAAGCACTAAATTCGGTTTGCTTCCTAATAAAATAAGATTTTTCTTTCCTTTTTTTCCTTCTGAAAAAAATCCTTTTCATAATATTGAATATGATTTCAAACATTTTTCCTGTAGCGTTGATATTTCATTGATATGGAAGAGACTGTGGGAGCTTGCCAAGGTCTATCATATCAGAGTAAAGAAATTATTTCTAAGCATAAAGCATCAGAGTTGCAAACAGACTCCAATAATGAGTTTCATTACTTCATGCCACTTGATTTTTCTGTTTTTCAAAGATACATGATTCAATTTTATTTCAAAGAGTATTTCTATTTCTTTAAAATTAAAACTGCCAATATTCATGGGTGCCAACTTCCTTCTTCTGTAGATCATAAGAAAAGACAAGCTCTGGGAAAACCAATAAAATCAACACCCCCTCATAAAAACAAAACTGCTATATTGTTTGTTTTCTTCAGTCAGTTGGGTAAACTGATAAAAGAGTACAGGAAAATACTGACTCGACACAGTGTAATTGAATTTGTCATAGTTGATTCAGTTAAATTTTGTAATGTTTAGTGAGAGTTTATACATAACAAGCTTTGTGCCAGGCAGTGAGGGTGTTTGAAAAGGAGTAAGATGCAGCGTCAGCATTCATGAGGCTTGTAATCTACTCAGGAATACTAAATGTACATGTGCAACCATAATGCCAGAATGCATGGCCTAGTTGCTACAGGGATGCAGATGCAAGAGCAGTCAAATGTGACTTAGGATGTCACAAAAGGTTTCATTATTCCAGGAAGGTCAGTATTACCTGACCCAGGAACATCCTTGTATTTCATGTCTCTATCTATCCCATAAAGCTCAGTTGCCAGACCACACTTACCTGTGGGTCCAAGTAGGACCACACTCACCTAATTTGTCTCACTGCACTTGCTCTTGTCCCTGCACAGGAAAAGAGCAGCCACTCCACTTCCACAAAGCCTCACCCTGTAATTTCTGAAGACTCTTTGGACAAGTTAGGCAATCTCTCTCAGCCTAGCCTTACCAATCCATAAAATAATGATACTGTTTTTGCATCCTTGCAGCTAGGTAAAGTGAAATAGTGTATGTAAAATTTATTTTTAAAATCTATTATTTTATAGTTACCTATAAATCCTCTCCAAAGTAGTTGAATAAAGACATCCTGTGAGAGGGGGCAAATGAGATAGAAAGAAAGCTCTGCTCCCTCTCTCCTCACTTTAAGACCAAAAATTAAGAATAATAAATGTAGAAGACAATCAATTTCTCTGTTGATTCTGTGATCTTGAAGCCCAAAAATGAAAAGTATTTTTCCTTGATTTTCTTGAGTTTTTCTATTCTATTGCACAGCAAATCTGTACATTTCCAACTGAGATGAAAACAAAAGGGATTTGCAGAATTATGACAGTGGCAGTTGAGCCTCAAAATCTTGCAAAGATAGCACATGAAACAGGCTTCCAGGATTCTCCTGGATTTGTTTTCAGACATCTTTCTTCCCAAGCGATTCACCCATCAGAAATTGCAGGTATAACCTACCCACCTAGGTAGATCCAAGTTCCTAAAAACTCTACAATTCAAAGATAGGCACCAAGGAAATTGTTTTCCACTACTTTTATATATTTATATCTGATCATTTCAGATTGCATAATCTTGATGACACTGCATAATTAATAATATTGATAACAAATGCATAATTTATCATTTCAAATAACTCTGTTAGATGGTAAAGGTATTTGGTGAACCATACATCATACCACTAAAAGAGCAATTGTTTGAAAATGAATGCAGTGTTCTGGTTTTATATGTTATTATTACTTTTGGAAACAAATTTTACAATGCAGTTACATATGCTTTGCTTTTAATTAAAGTATTTGAGATCTGTAGATTTGCACACACTTGTGAGAAATAATACAGAGACCCTGTATTTTCTTTACCAAGTTTCCTGCAATGGTAACATCTTGCAAAATTATAGTACAACACCATAAGAAAGATATTAACTTTGATAGAACATCAATCTTACTTTAATTTCCCCAATTCTACAGGTACTCATTTTTGTGCCTGGGTTTGGTTCTATGTAATTTGATCACATGTTTATGCTCACATATTCACCACCAAAGTGCACTTACAGAATAGTTCCATCATCTCAAGGATACCACATTTTACCCATCTACTTTCTCCCCTCAACCCTAAGATCTAAAAACCATTAATCTATTCTTCATTTCCATAGTTTTGCCATTTTCAAGAATGTTATATAAATAGAACTATATATATATATATATATATATATATATATATATATATATATGCAACTATCTGGGATTGATGTGTTTTATAAGTCCTTTGAAATCCACCCTCATTATTGTGTACATAAATGAGAATCATTATTTTTTTGCTGATATTAGTCCATACTTACAGATGTATCACAATTTGACATTGAGTGTTGAATGACATCTGTTTTATTTACAAATTTTCCCATTATTAATAAGATCTTATCAGTGTTCATATGCAGGTTTTCCTGTGAACTTAAATTTCATTTGTTTGAAACAAATGAATAGTAGTGCAATTATTGAATTGGATAGAAATTACACGCTCTGATGTTTACAAAACTGTTAAACTGTTTTCTAAAGCTACTGTACTATTTTGGATTTTTCACTAGCAATATATGAATGATCTGGTTTTCCATAAACTTTAATATTACATTAGTATTATAATGGGGAAAGTAGTAAATAAATAAATGGCTCGTGTAAGGGCAGCTTGTAAAACATCAGTTCAGAAAGTCCAAAGGGTAAGAAGGCAGGAAATTTATATAAAAAGTCACCCTAAGTACCAGCCTTTCTCTGACGTGTTTTAGCTCACAAAGCTTCCAGGTATACCACAAATGCTTTATACTTCTGCAAAATACCTGATACATCCTTTTTGTCTGAGCTAAGTTAAAATAAATCTTTTCTTTCCAAAGCAGGATCATGGGCTATAAAGCACTTCAGATAGTCCTGTGTTCAACATTGCTAATAGGTAAGAACTTATTCCTTCTTTATTTATCATAACTTTTACAACTATCAGGTTATAACCCTTTAACTTTTCAAAGAAATGCATGTGTTTTATCCATAGACATATTCTAAAGCATTGAGAGAACCAAGCAATGGTGTCATGTTGTGGTTTTGAATGGGTTAACATTGTGTGTGATCATTTTATAACTGATTATGTATTAACATATTAACATGTTACTTTTGCTAAGAAGTCTGTTTAATTGCTGTCTTCAAAGAAAAGCTCCAGTGTCCTTGAACAAAGGGAAATTTTAAGTGTCTTTTAGAAACTGTATTACTCACATGGTACTATTAGAAAAGGCCTTAAAGCTCTTTGGGAGAATGAATTAATTAACCTTCTCTGAACAGAGCTGAGAGATGTGGTGTTTCAAGGCAGATCAAGGAAGGCACAGAGGCCAGAGGAATCACTGCTGAATTGCCCCATAATTCTATGGTTTATATTGAAACTGAAGTGAAAGATCATTTGTTTTCTTTTTTGAAAACACTAAGAATGCTTACAGTAGTGTAAATTACCTGTTAAAGATGCTTAAATCAGAATGTTTCTGTATCTATGATAAGCTTGAGACCTATGCAAAAAAAAAAAATGTTTTGTTAGAAGCACAACCCAGAGACAAAAATAGATATACATCTATTTGCATTTATGTATGTGAATGTTGTTCTAGTTTACATTCCACCAAAAATGTTTATCCTGCAGCCTTGCCAGCAATGGTTATTATTTGATGTCTTGATGATAGCCACTATATTTATCAATTTGCATATGTGGAACAATTCCCACATCCCTGGGATGAAACATGCTTGTTCACGATGTTGATCTTTTTGATGATATGTTGCATCCTATTTGCCAGTGTCTTGTTCAGGATTTTTGTGTCAGTGTTCATTAAAAAGAACAGCGTGTAGTTATTTTTGACTGGGTCTCTTTCTGGTTTTAGAATCAGGGCAATCACTTCCGGGAATGACTTTGGGAACATTCCTATCCTTTCCTTTCCATTTAATTAAAGAGTTTAAGGATCCCACACTCGTAAAGCTGAGGCAGGGAGATTGTTGGGAGTTTAAGGCCCGCTTGTGCTACATAATGAGTTCAAAGTTAGCCTGAACTACACAGCCAGACATCTCGTACTCTGCTTAACTACTTTGAAGATACAAGATCCTGAGTGGAATATACAAGATGTTTTAACTGTTGTTACTCTCCTGATATTTTGTTTTGAAATTTTCATTTTTTAATATAAATTTTTTTCTTTTCTTAAACATTAAAAAGAAAAAGAATAACAATTCAGGAATGCATCTACTGGGACCTGACACTCAGTTGGTAGTTTTCAATACTTTTTACTATCTTTGCTTCTTTATGTCTTCTGGGTTCACTCTGGGTAGTCCACATGTATCTTGGAATCTATCCATTTCTTCTGAATTCACCATTTTATTTAAACATAAGTTCTCAAAGTTGTAATTGGTGATCTGGATTTTGCCTTTTTTATTTTTAATTGCATTGATTTTGGTCTTTTCTTTGCTTTTTTGGTAAGATTGGCTGTTAAGATTGTTTATTATTTCAAGGAACCAGATCTTCAATTCAATGATTCTTCATATTTTTTTAGTCCCAAATTCATTAATTTCTACTTTAATCTTTATATTTTCCTTCCAGGTACTAGCTTTGGATTTGGGTTGTTCATACGTTTTTAGGACTTTGAGATGCATTATTAGATTACTTATTGGGGCTTATTCTGTTCTTGTGATATAAACTTTCACAGCTGTAGGCCTCCCTCTTAGGACTGCTTTTATTGTGTCCCATAGGTTCTGTATGTCTTACTGACATTTTTGTTTGATTCTAGAAACTATATAATTTATTCCATGATCTCTTCTGTGACTCATTGATTATTAATGATGATATTTTAAAATGTTCATTTATTTGCATAATTTCTGTGGGTTTCTAACCATCGATTTCTAGTTTAATTATACTAAATTCTGGTAATTTACCATGGGATAATTTTGCCTCTTTTGCAACTTAAGTATATTTTATGACCTAGCATGTGATCTATTTTGGAGAAGGTCCCATGGGCCTCTGAGAAAAATGAACATTGTGTTGTTGTTTGGTGAAACACTCTGTTGATATTAATGAAATACATTTGTTCCAAGATTTGCCTCAACTTTGATGTTTCTTTGTTGAAATTTGTCTAATTGACCTATCTATATGTGATTGTGGGGTGTTGAAGTCCCACATTACAATTGTCTTTGGTGTTTATCTGAACTTTTATGTCAGTGATGTTCATTGTATCAATTTATATTAACATTTAGTGTACTATATATGTATTATTGTTGTATCTTCCTATAGAATTGTAGGTCTCTACCACTTCTGATCACTTTTGGCTTGAAGTCAATTTTGTCTGAAAATAAGGCAGCTACTTCTGCTTGCTTTTTCTTCTCATTGTATAAAATATTGTTTCCATCCTTTGATCTTTAACCTGTGAATTTCTTTTAGATTAAATGTGTTTATTGTGTACAACATACATTGGGTTTTGTTTCTTGATCCATTGTCTAATTAGTGTGTATTTTTTGAGGAACTAAGAACATTACATTGAGAGTTATTATTGAATGATACTGACTTATTTTTGTCTTATTTTTTTTTTTTTGACCGGGGATCGAACTCAGGATCCTGCACTTGCCAGGCAGGCACTTATGCCACTAAGCTAAAGCCCTGGCCTTTATTTTTTATTAATGATTTCTTTTTGGTTTAACTGGAGTTTCAGCCTGATACCTTCATTCATCCTATTAGACCTTGAAATTGTTGGCTTCATTGTTTTTTAGTTTTTTTGGTACCGGGGATCAAACTCATGACCTCGTGCTTGCCAGGCAGGCTCTTATGCCACTGAGCTAAATCCCCAACCCGGCTTCATTGTTTCTTTCTATGATATCCTTCAGACTTTTTTTTTTTGGAGTGCTGGATTGGTGGCCATGATATTTTTGGTGCTCTTTGTCATTGAAATGTCTTGTTTTCATAAATTTTGAAACATAAGCAGGATATAAAAGTGTAGGTTGAAAGTTGTTTTCTTGTAGGACTTACACCATTACACTCCAAGCTCTCTCTGCATTTAATTAAGGTTTGTATTGAGAAGTCTGCTGTAATTTTAATGGGCTTACCTTTAGAAGTGATTTGCTGCTTTTCTCTAACAGCTTCTAAGATCCTGTTTTTATATGAACTTTAAGAATTTTTACAATGCTCTTAGAAAGTGCTCTAAAGTGTATAACTGCATGTGTGTTTAAGTGTGTAAGATAGATGTCCATATTACTGTTTTTGTTAGAATGTTGAGCTGAACTGTTAACAGTCTCACCATTTGAATGTCTACTTTGTATGCTTTAATTTTGTAACTTGAACAACTATTTCCAATGATGACAGTATGTAACTTATCAAGTGGTGATTTCTTAGTGTTTTTGTTTTTTGTTGTTGTTATGGTTGTTGTTCTTTGTTTTTCTTTTTTTTCTTTCCCCTTTGAAATTCTGTATTGTTGCTACCCTCTTTCAGTTTTGTTTGGTTGGTTTTTAAAAATATTTTCTCTTTAAATAAAAAACAAAAAAATTATTAAGAATTTTGACAATGATGTATAGTAGAGAGGTTCTTTGTAGATAATGGGTATTTGGTGTTCTACATACCTCACTCATCTGTATGTCTAATTTTTTCCTATATTTAGGGTGGTATAATGCTTTTTCATTAATTCTATTTAATCTTAGATTAGTCTTTACATCATCTAGCAGCCACTGGATTCATTTTTTAAAGTTCTGTTGTTGTTGTTAAGGTATCTCTCCATAATTGGCCTCTATCTTCTAGTTGTGGCATGCTGTCCTCACAGTGGTCAGTTCTGTCCCTATATTCAGTAGGATGTGTGTTCTCCAGGATAACTCTTTAAAACCTTTTCATAGACTCTAATTCTTTATTAAACTAGTCAGTCACTCATTTTATTAGTATCTTCTGTAAAAGCAATGATCTTTTTGTTATGTCTATTTTGTGTTTAATTATATCTTCTTTTAATTCACTGAGCACATTATTGATCTTTATCATTTTTTTTTCAAGACAGGGTCTCACAGTGTAGTTCAGGTTGGCCTTGAATTTACCATCTAGCTTTTGAACTCATGGTGATCCTCCTTCTTCAGCCTCCCAAATGCTGGAATTAAAAGTGTGAACCACCATACCTGACTTTATGACCTTCACTATTCTTGTGAATAATTCAGCTGCATGGCTTTTGATTTCCTACTCTCAGTGCCCCATTGATTGGCTTTGGGGGAGCTGGGAGTTTTTGGAGGCATTTTGTTGTCTTATCTTATCATGTTTCTATGGTGTGCTTTGTTTTGTGCTGTTTGTGGGTGCTTATAGTGGAAAGAATTTGTTGCTAGTTCAGAGATCTCTTTAGGAAGTATCTCTTTTTCAGTGGTGCACTCTGGATATCATTATCTATAGTTCTTTATCTCTGTCTCAAAATCTGACTGCCTCTGTTTATTTGGGAGGAGGCTGGTCCAATATAATTGGACAAGCCCCCAATTTTCAGGGATGAACATAGTGCTGTTAATGACACAAAGGTAATACAGTTATTGGAATACACAGAAAACCTACTAATAACAACTGTACCTCATGGCAATAGCAACAAAACCAGCAATATAAATAGTGTCAAAGACAAACTGGACATTGACATACCCTAAATATCAACAGTGAACTACTCAACCATAAACAGAGATCTACAATTATTGTATATGCACTAAGACAAAGCAAAAATTGACATATTTTATATATATACATATACATATATATATACTAAATGCAACAACTGTAACTCCTCTAACAATAAAAAAGCTTAACAATAGGGTGAGCTAACAATAGGGTGAGCATAACACTTAATGGTTATGCTAGCAAAGCTAACAAAGCATGAGGAAAGGGAGCCTGATGAACAATTTGAAAAATTTAGCAATGGAAGATAAGAAGAAAGACAGAAAAATAGGATAAAGGATCTCATTAAGGAGTGAAATGAAATTAATAGAATTAGATAAAGCTAACACACAAGAATAATTAAGAACAGGCTGAGGATTTAGCTCAGCAGCATAAGTACCTGCCTGGTGAGCATGAGGTTGTGAGTACGATCCCTGGTATCAAAAAAAAAAAAAAAAGAAAAGAAAAGAAAAGAAAAGAAAAAAAACCCGATTAATCAAGAAAATGAAAAAAAGAAAAGAAAAGAGGGAAGCACCTGGCAGGGGCTCAGATTGAGTCCTGGGCTCAGAGTGTGTGAGGGTTGAAACCCAGTACACAGGAAAGCCTTGGAAAGTCACTTGTGGTAAGATCATGCCCTGTGTCTGAAATCACAGGAAGTCCCATTGGAGTCCCCATGGGCCTAAATGGCCCACATCCAGAGAACTGCAAATGGCTAGTTGTTGCCTGCTGTCTTCCCCAGGACCCAAAAGTGGGCCAGGTGATTCTCAGCACATGGAGGAAGCCTTGAAACATTGCTCAAAACCCAGACATATAGGAAAATGGCAAAACAAAAGAGTAAAATGTAATATTAAACTTACAGCCCAACCCAAGCAAGCCTAGGAGAGATGGACACAGAAGAAAATATACAAGCCATACACCTGAAATGCATGAAATGTTATAAACTGAAGTAAAGAAACAATTCCTGGAAGCTATAAAAGAACTCAAATCAGAAATTGTCTCCCAGGTAAAAGAAGAAATGATAAATGTAATGAAAGAAATGCTGAACACATCTAAAGAAGACATAGTTAAGAAATTAGAGGATCAATGCAAAAAGTTGGAAACTCTGAATGAAGAATATAAGAAACAAACAGAATACGTGAAGCAGATTCAAAGAGATATACAAAAAATCAAAAATCCCATCGAAAGTTGGCAAAACTGCCTCAGTGAAAGTGAAGATAGAATTTCAGACCTTGAAAACATGATTGCAACTAGTGAACAGGAAATGAAAGATTTTTTTTTTTTTTTGGTACCAGGGATTGAACTCATGACCTTGTGCTTGCCAGGCAGTCACTTAAGCCACTGAGCTAAATCCTCGGCCTGGAAAGATCTTTTAAAAGTAACAAGGAGTGGCCCTGAAGTGAGGCCAGCAGTTTGCTATAGCTGCTGGTTTCAAACAGGAGCCTAAAAAGAACTCTTTCTGTTGTCTGGTGGCCATTTCCGAACTTTGGAAATGTAATGGTGAATTCATCAGAAAGAAATAGCAGCTGTGAGTGTGGCAGACTTTTGGAGGCCTGAAGGAGAGGGACCCTGTCCTGTCAGGACCTGCACTGTGTGGTTGACTCGGGGTGCCAGGAAAACAAGGAACTCCTCCCCTCTCTGGGGGGGGGGTGGCTGTGAGCCTGCCAGCTCACGGGCTGAGAATCAAACATCTCATGTCATCCTGTCCCCTGTCCCATGTCCCCTCTGCTTAGCAAGTGGCAGCCAGTTAACTACACATCTTTTGAAAAGATTGGCTATGTTATTTAGTATAAGCTCCTCATATGCAAAGATAAGGACAACCATTTGGAAGAAAACAAGAGACAATGTGACAGATAGTGAAGATCTCTTGTTGTCTAGCTTTGAAATTTATGCTTTCTTATGTCCCATTCTGTTCTGTTTTGTTGTGTTTAATTTTACTCCCTTTAAAATAAAATTTAAAAAAATTAACAAGGAACCAGGAAATAACAATTCAACAACTGCAAAATGACGCAAAGAAAATCAACATAAGATTGATAGATATAAATGAAAAGAAAGGTGAAAACAAAATGATATCAAGAGGCTATTTACAGAAATAATAGCTGTAAATTTCCCAAACATGAGAATGGAAACTGACATACAGATCAGTGAAGCATATAGAACTCCAAATAACCATAACCAAAATAAAACTACTCCCAGACATATAATAATCAACAACACAGAAATCCAACATAGGAACAGAATATTAAAAGCTGCTAGAGAGAAGAGACAGATCACCTATAAAGGAAAGCCTATCAGAATCACAGCAGACTTCTCAACACAAACAATGAAGTCAAGAAGAGTAAAGTATTTCAGATTGTAAAGGAAAATGACTTCCAACCCAGACAGATGTACCCTGCAAAACTATCTTTAAAAATGGATGAAGAAATGAGATACTTCCATGACAAAGAATAGCTGAAGAACTTCATAACCAACAAACTAACCCTACAAAGAATACTGAAAGACATTCTAGACAGATATAGGAAAAAACCACTAAGCAAGGCAATAATTAAACAGAGGGAAAAGGTAAAAAAAAAAAAACAACAGAAAGATAACATGTCAAAAGTACAACAATATATATCAGTTATAACCATTAATGTAAACAGCCTCAATTCACCAATTAAAAGAAACAGACTGGCAGAATGGATTAAGAAACAACATCCAACCACATGCTGCATACAGGAAACCCATCTGACCCAAAAGGAAGCTCATAGACTGAAAGTCAAAGAATGGAAAACAATACTCCATGCAACAGGATCCCTCCCCTCCAAAAGCAGGAGTAGCTATTCTGTTTGCAGACAATGTGAACTTCAAACCAAGAATGATCCAAAGAGATAAAGAAGGCCACTACATACTAGTTAGAGGAAAACTTCAAGAGGAAGAGATAACAATCTTAAATGTCTATGCAACAAACTTGGGAGCACCAAGCTATACAAATCAAATATTAACAGAAATGAAAATCAAATAAGCAATAACACAATAATAACAGGATACTTTAACATGCCATTGACACAAAGAGACAGATCAAATAGACAGAAAATCAGCAAAGAAATAAGAGAACTGAATTATACCTGTGAACAAATGGACTTTGTAGATTTTTTTTTTTTTTTTTGGTACCAGGGATCGAACTCATGACCTCACGCTTGCTAGGCAGATCCTTAGCCACTGAACTAAATCCCCTTAGACTTTGTAGATTTATACAGAGTGATCCACTCACCAACATCAGAATATACATTCTTCTCAGCAGCACAAGGAACATTCTCTAAAATAGACCATATGCTTGCCCAGAGAACATATTTAAGTAAATGCAGAAGAATTGAAATTATCCCATGCATATTATTGGGTCATAGTACCATGAAACTAGAAATTGATGACAAAAGATATGTTCCACAAACATATGGAAATTGAATAATACACTCCTGAACATTCAGTGGGTCACAGAGGAAATGAAAGAAGAAATTAAACAATATTTGTAGGCAAACAAAAATACAAATGCATCTTACCAGAACCTGTGGGATGCAATGAAAGCAGTCCTCAGAAGAAAACTTTTTGCAGTGAACTCCCACATCACAAAGACAGAACGAACACAAATAAACAACCTGATGCTATAACTCAAACATCTAGAAAAAGAAGAGTAAGTCAAGCCCAAAGCCAAAAGAAGGGAGGAAATTATAAAGGTCAGAGCAGAAATCAATGCAATAGATACTAAGAAAACAATTCAAAGAATCAATGAATCAAACAGTTGGTCCTTTGAAAGAATAAATAAAATTGACAAGCCTCTAGCCAACCTTATTGAAAAAAGAAAAGAAAAAACTCAAATTCATGCAATGAGAAATGAAAAGGGTGAAATCACTACAGAGCCTGTGGAAATACAGATCATCAATATGTATTTCAAAAACTTCTACTTTCATAGGTTTGATAACACAGAAGAAAGGGACAGATTCCTAGAAACATATGAATTGCCAAAGCTGGGTCAAGAAGATGTAAAACTGCTGAAAAAACAAATTTCAATTAACAAAACTGAAAATGTAATTAAATCCCTACCAACAAAGGAAAGCCCAGTTCCAGATGGATTTACTGCAGAATTCTACAAGAAATTCAAAGAAGATTTAATGCCAACACTCCTGACACTCTTCAAAGAAATTGAAAGGGAAACAATTTGCCCTAACGCATTCCTGGAAACAAACATTACTCTAGACCAAAAACCTAAGAAAGACCCAACCAAAAAAGAAAACTATAGACCAATTTCATTAATGAACATTGATGGAAATATTCTCAATAAAATATTGGCAAACAGAATGCAGCAAATCATCAGGAAGATCATACACCATGACCAAGTGGGATTTATTTCAGCAATACAGGGATGGTTCAACACACAGAAATCAATAAATGTGATACACCACATCAACAGAGCCCAAAACAAAAACCACATGGTCATCTCCACAGATGCACAAAAAGCATTTGGTAAAGTCTAACACATGTTCATGATAAAAACCCTTCAGAAACTTGGAATATATGGTATCTACCTCAATCTCATAAAGGCCATCTATGACAAACCAACAGCCAACATTATACTAAATGGACAAAAACTGAAAGCCTTCACTCTAAAATCAGGAACAAGACAAAGATGTCCACTATCACCACTCCTATTCAATATAGTTCTAGAATTATTAGCCAGAGCAATCAGACAAGAAGGAGAAATAAAAGGAGTAAAAATAGGAAAAGAAGTTAAATTATCATTATTTGCAGATGACATGGTAATCTACCTACAAGACCCACAAAACTCCATTGAAAGACTCCTAGGTATAATAAATAAATTCAGTAATGTAGCTGGATACAAAGTCAACACTCAAAAATCAATAGTATTCCTATACACTAACAACAAAACCACTGAGAGAGAAATAAGTGAAGCCACACCCTTTTCAATAGCATCCAACAAAATCAAATACTTAGGAATTAATCTAACAAAAGAAGCAAATGATCTATTCAGGAAAAATTATAATACCCTGAAAAAAGAAAATGAAGAGGACCTCAGAACATGGAAAGACATCCCTTGTTCATGGATAGGAAGAACAAACATTGTGAAAATGGCCATTCTCCCAAAATTGTTATACAGATTTAATGCAATCCCAATCAAAATACCATTAGCATATCTCACAGATCTAGAGAAATTACTCCTAAAATTCATCTGGAACTAGAAAAGACCTAAAATAGCAAAGGCAATTATAAGCAACAAAGATTAGGAAGGAGGCATCACAATCCCTGACTTGAAGTTATACTGCAAAGCTACTGTAATAAAATCAGCATGGCACTGGAATAAAAATAGACCTGAAGATCAATGGAATAGATTAGAAGATACAACTACAACTGCAAACACACTCAGCCACTTTATTTTTGATAAAGGGGCCAAACATGTCCAGTGGAAGAAAGACAGTCTCTTCAATAAATGATGCTGGAAAAATTGGCTATCCACATGCAGAAGACTAAAACTAGATCCATGCCTATCACCATGTACTAAACTAAAGTCTAAATGGATAAAAAATCTAAATAGTAAAACAGAAACACTAAATTTGTTAAAGACAAATTAGGTAGAAATCTTGAAGACATAGGGGTAGGTAGAGAATTCATGAACAAGAATCAAACTGTACATGAAATACTTCACAGAATCAACAACTGGGATTGTGTCCTATAAAAGAGTTTTTGCATTTGAAAGAAATCTCCAATATAGCCAAAAGAAAACCCACAGATTGGGAAAAAATCTTAGTGAATGGTCCCTCAGACAAAGGACTTCTGTCTAGAATATACAAAGAATTAAAACTAGGAGCTCGGGATTTAGCTCAGTGGCATAAGCACCTGCCTGGCAAGTGTGAGATCATGAGTTTGATCCTCATTACCAAAAAAAAAAAAAAAGAATTAAAAACAATCAGATCCCCAAAATTCAAAGACCCATTCCAAAAATCGGCATCTGAGATGAATACACTGTTCTCTGATGAAGTAATACAAATGGCAAATAAATACATGAAAAAATGTTCAGTATCATTAGTCATTAGAGTTAAAACCACACTGAGATTCTATCTCACCCCAGAAAGAATGGCCAGAATAAAGAAAACTACCAATAACAAATGCTGCAGAGGATGCAGAAAAAGAGGACCTCTTCTGCATTGTTGGTGGGAGTGTAGACTGGTGCAACCACTGTGGAGGTCAGTCTGGAGGTTCCTCAAAAAGCTGAGTTTGGAAGTTCCATTTGACCCAGCTATCCCACATCTGGGCATATTCCCAGAAGAACTGAATGATGTATATGCACCCATGTTTATAGCAGCACAATTTGTAATAGCTGCATCTTGGAAACAACCTAAATGCCCATCAACTGCAGAATGGATAAAAAAAGTTGTGGTATTTTCATACAATAGAATACTGCTCTGCTATAAAGAATGATCACATTGAGATATTTATAAGTAAATGGATGCAACCCAAGACCAAACTCATAAGTGAAATAAATCAAACTCATGTGTACAAATACTGTATAGTCTCCCTAGTGTAAGAAATGGTAAGAGTACATAATATATAAAAAACTCAATAATTACAGTGAAAGAATAAGAATCTGCTTAAAGGGGAGAAATAATGTCTTAGGGAAAATGCGGAAAAAGAAAAAGGAAGGGAAAGGAAAAAATGTCTAAAACTATATAAACACACAGGATAGCTAAGATGGTTGTGCTACAAACTTTCTAAGTTCTTGAAACAAAATAATTAAGACTCACAGGATTGGAACAATTTTGCATATTATTGTATAGTGATCTGAGGAACTCTTGAAGATCATTGTGTTCTGAGCTCTTTGCTATTGTTATTTATATATCTTTTTCATTTCATGTTTTTCTAGGAATTTGTTTTGTTTTGTCTTGGTTTGTTCTGTTTTTCCCTCTAATACAGAAAGGACAGGTATACATGTAGAAACTCATGCATGTGTAGAACTTCTAAACAGTTTATGAGAACTGATAATATAATGCACAATAAAATGAACAGTTATTTTGAAGAAAAAGAGACACCAGGGTACCCAGTGCTGATTCCATAGCATCATGATGTGAAATCCAGCAATATTATTATTCTTTGTTCAGAATTATTTTAGTCTGTTTTGTTTTGTTTAATTTCAACATACATGAAGGTATGAACAGCTATTTTGGAGAGAATGAGAGACATTATGGCAGCCATTGTTGAATTCCCTATTGTGTGGTCTTGAGGACCTAAAATGCCTTCATCATCCTGTTCAGATCAGTTTTATACTATATTGTTTTGTATGAATTCATTGTATGTGAAGATATGGACAACTATTTGGGTGAAAAGAAGAGACAATATGATAGACAGTAAAGATCTCTAGTTGTCTTGCTTTGAAATCTGTGTCTCTTACATTGTTATTTTATGATGTTTTGTTCTGTTTAATTATACTCTCCTTAAAAAAATAAAAACAAAAAATAAAAGAAAAGTGTAAAATTTAAAAATATGAATAAAGAAAGAAAAATTAAACAGAAAAAGCAAAAGAAAAGCAAAAAGAAAAATTCTCAAATCCACAAATACCTGTGAGAAAGGAAGAAAAGGAAAAAAAATGAGTCCAAAAAGAAATTATATGTATTTTTGAAAGTGACTTCTTTCCAGGATCTGCCAAGATTTTTTTTATTATCTTCATTAGAGCATTTCACAGAAGTTATACTGAAAATTACAATAAATGACCCTAAATTTAAAAATTAAATAATTTACTTAAAATTAACATAAAATGAAGTCAAATATAAAATATTAATTTAAAATAATTCTAAATTAAACTATGAACCCAAATAGTCCACAGTTAATGAAGTCTATTTAGTCTACGAAATGTACACATAATGGAAATAAGGGATCTGAAGGATTTTCATTTTTTGTTCTTTGAGGCAAGATCTCCCTAGTGCAGTCTGGCCTTGAACTCACTGTGTAGCCCAAACTGGCCTTGAACTTGCTGTGATCCTCCTGCCTCAGCCTCCCAAGGGCTAAGATTACAGGCATATGGCACTGCATCTGGCTCAATTTGAAGTTTTGTATTTTTGGCAAATCACAGCTCTCCATATCTAACTTTATGGCCTGTGGGTTTGTGAGGTGCCCCCTGTTCCAAAGGCCCCAGGCAACCATCCAAACCAAAGCATGTCCTTGTTGGTAAATGGGGAAGCAATCAGATTCATCTATGATCAGTGTAGGCAACATGGCATGAGTTCTGCCAGAAATAACAGTAATAAAGACTCTTAGTCACAGCACTGCACTTTGCATCTGTGTCATGTTGAAGT
>PVJX010035922.1:0-17900 GCA_004027295.1 Dolichotis patagonum | reverse complement strand
AGGAGGAGGAGGAGGAGGAGGAGGAGGAGGTTGCTGATTCAAATGCTGACCCTTCTGGATTGCAGTGGTTCCATGATAAGAAAACTGGATTGTTAAGTTCACAGAAACAAAGTTGAGGCATGAAATGTCTTCTAGATTGGATGTTCCTCCTAAAATATGTTTGATGTGAGGAATAAGTAAACACAATCTCTGCTTCACCAAATGGAAAGAAAAGATTAGAAGGAAACAGATAAAGGGCACCTTGATAGAAATGACACTTTCTTGCCTTTTGCATTGCCCAATCATCAAGTATTTCAGTCTCTCTCCCTCTCTCTCTCTCTTTCCCTTATAAAGGGAATAAAACATTTGGGTTGGCCCTGATCCCATGAGCTGGACATAAGCCATCTGTCACAGCTGCTGTGGGCTTCAACGGTCTCCCTAGGTGACAATGCGCCCGGAGACCTGAAGTAATTGCGGCTGGGTGGTGGCTCGAGCAGGTAACACCTTCTTCCTAGACTCTATCAGGTGCCATCTGGGCCAGCTCATGTGCCCCTCCTGGGATGCTGCACTTGGTGACACAGTGAAGGTCCCTGCTGATGAAGCCTGACCTCATGGGGACACTTGGTGGGGCCTGGGGACAGCAGGCATCAGTGAAACCAAAAACTTTCTGAAATCTGTGGTGAAGATTGAATCCTGTTGCCTGGCATTTGCAGCGTCTACCACTCAGCCCATGCTGTTGGGGACATTTGCACCAACTGTTTCACTTGTCAGACTTGTTTTATAAGAAATACTTTTTTCCACAAGGCCTTTTTTCTTTTACAAGCCAGTGTGTTTGGATAGATTTATGCTACTTTTAGCTGCTGGTGGTGTCCCTATGTGCATGAGTGTGCATGTGTGTTTAGTATCTGTTTTCCTTTAAGGTAAGGAACAGGGTACCTTGATAATGACCTCACAATGACAAAGTCAGTGTAGATGATGTGACTAGCAGTACATTTAATCCCTGGTGTCAGTGCTGGCCTGCAGTGTGGCCCTGCCCTGCAGAACACATGCTGAGTGTCGTGTGTTTAACTCAGGACATAGAGAGATTTTTGCACAGTTAACATTTTCAACTTGAAAACATCCATTTCCTTTGGAGGTAGCACTTTTTCTCCCTGAGCTCAGGGATTGTGGTCATGGTCACAAAGTTCCCTGGTGACACAGCAGTGACAGGTGAGTCACTGAGTATGGTTGGCCTGTCTTTGGTGGCTATAGGAGTCCCCAGTAGCTGATGGGAGGTGACTGCTGAATTAGTCTGAAATAGAACAAAACAAAATGAGTCCTCCTGTGGCAGTGGTATACATCTCAATACCGCACTCTAGGAGGTTGAGGCAGGACACTTCCAAGTTCAAACCCATCCTTGGCAAATTAGCAACTTAATAAATCGTCTGGGCGGTGGTATCAGGGGAGAAATGCTTGGACATATTATGTCCCAGGCAGCCAGACAGCTGTGCCTACAAGGAAGTTCTGGAATCAGAGGCACCAGTTGTCTTAGTTACTTTTCTTATTGCTGAGACAAAACACCAAACACCCAAAGTTAAAGGGGAAAAGGTTTAGTTAGCTCATAGTTTGTAGAAGTTTCAGTCCATAATCTATAAGGTCCATAGCAGCGTGGTATCACAGAGGAGAAACAGTTCATGGTGGGCAGAAGGCAGCAAAACAACAACAAAGGATGACCACAGCTTTTTCTACCCCTCATATCTTATCCAAGTTACTCAGTGTGGGCAACACTAACACCTTTAGTCTTAGTACCCTTGATTCTAGCACTGCACCATGAATCAACTCCAGTGTCTCACACTCTAGATCCAGCCACTTCTGAAAAGCTCCACCTATGACTTCATGAGGCTTTAGAAGGATGTCAAAGCATGACCCATGCCATCACATTTCTAGGTCAGAGAAGCAGGCAGCCTTGGGAACCCAGGGAAGACCACTGCAGCCCTTGGGACCACAGCCACTGAGCAAGAGAGGAAACAGGACTAGGGGAAGCCATGTCCCCTAAGTTCCACTGGGAGGAGGCAGCACTGCAGAGCACAGATCTTCAGCTTGGTGGGTGATGGTCCAGAAGCAGGAGAAAAAGAAGTTAGCTGTTGGGAGTTTGTTGAGGTCAGGCAAGGTGCTGTGCACCTCTACAGGGATCTTGCCAGTTTAATGGGTGCAGTCCATACATTTCACTTCCCTCTATGATGGCAAACAGTCCCTGTTCATCCCTCAGTATTTAACAATCAGCCATAGAGAAGAATGAAATCAAGTCACCTACAGGAAAATGGATGGCTCTTGATACCATAATGTTACATGATAAAAGTCGGACACAGAAAGCTAAACAGTCCATTGTTTCTCTAAGATGAAAAATGTAAAACATAAATAATTTAGAGGCTAAAATAACAAAGAGATAGCCAAAAACACAGACTTTGAGAAATGCGGAAAAGAGAGGGAGAAGGGAGGAGCTGAAAATAATCAAGACATGAATATACATATACGAATTCCCACAAAACAATGAAACTGTTACAAATCACACACACACACACACACACACACACACACACAGACACACACACAATTGAGCTAGAAGGAATAGTTAGCAGAAACAAACAAAAGGAAAGAGTTCTCATACAAGCTAGTTGGATGTATTTAACCAACTTTACTGTGAGGACAAGAAAAAATACATACTTTTCTCCCTTTGTTGAAAGGAGAGCTCTGGCTTTTTAGCTTTGATTGTTTCATTCACTTAATTTGTTTTTTTAAAGGGAGAAAAACGTTTTACACTGAAAGGGCCCCTTTAGGTTATATAGTAAACTTCTGATTATTTATCAATTAATGTAGACCCTGCGTCATTCAGAAGAGTGACAGGATTTACTCAGACTCAGACACCAAGCTGTGCTTTGTAGAGACCAGAGCTCCGGGTCTGCTCTGAACAAGCATCCTTGCAGCCTCTGTCAGCCATAGCAAAACATCTGTAAATTAAACTCTCTTGGCCACTCTTGGCATGGGTGTATCATCTTGTTCTATTTTCATCTTGTCATCCTGTGTCTCTGAGTTCAGAAGCCAAAACCTGGCCGGCCTGGCTCATTTCCAGCCTTTAGACTCCCTGGCAGATTCCTCTTCACACTCTTATTCCAGTGCTCAAAGTCAAGGGGCATCAGGGGTTTGAAAAGCTCACTGCTAATTTCTTGGGACTAACAGCACCATCTCTGAACATTTGGGGATGATTTTCTTTTTATTGCTATCGTTTTAAATTGTAACCTTAATTTCATGTTGAGTTCCTTTTCCTCCTCAGCTTATGTTTAAATCAAAGTCCCTCACATAGACATACTTGGCCAAGTTTAGATGTTGGTTTTGTCATTTGTTTTTTTTTTCCTTTAAATCAATCTTTCCTCCTCTTTAGTGATTAACCTTGCAGTCTGCAGCCTTCCCATTTGGCTACATCTTCAGGGGCTCAAGAGAAATAACACCCTCTAAACAAAAACAAAGCTTCCTGCTTCTTATACTTCCTGGTGATGTGCCTGACTGAATATTGATTTGTTTGTGGCTTTGTTTTCAGAGCTCTTGAAGTTTACTTTTTCCTGGATACTTTTAGCATTTTTATTTATATCTATGCTTTTTAATTATGATTCAAAAGTCTTTATTCATACAGAAATGCCTGGAGCTGGGCATGGTGGCACATACCTATAATCTTAGCACTCAGGAGGCTGAGGGAAGATGATAACAGAGTTTGAGACCAGCCTGGGCTACATAGTAAGTTTAAAGTTCAAGGCCAGACTAAACTACAAAGTGATGCCCTATCTCAAAAAGAAAGAAAGAAGAAAGAAAAAGAAAGAAAGAAAGAAAGAAAGAAGAAAAGAAAAGAAAAGAAAAGAAAAGAAAAGAAAAGAAAAGAAAAAAAAGAAAAGAAAAGAAAAGAGAAAAAAGAAAAAAAAGCCTGGACAGATCCTATGTAAGAGATTGTTTCTCAGGATAGTCTGTGTTATGGTTTGTGTCTGGGTGGCCTCCCAAGCCTCATGTAGTCGTGGAGGCAGCTGAAGCTGGCATTTGTGATTGGTTCATTGTCTAGCGCTGGGACTGGCAGTGTGAATGCTGTGTCCACCCAGGGGTGGGAGCCAGCATACAATAAAGGGGAGGGAAGGGGATGTGCTTTCCCCGTTTTTTGCCCTTTTTGCTCTTGTCACTTGTGGCCACCATGAACAGCTGCCCCTCAGCCACACCACCCTACCTTGGAGCCAGCTGAGTATGGACTGAAACCTCCAAAAAACTATAAGCTAAATAAACCTATCCTTCCCTAATTTGGGGAGTCAGATATTTTGTCTCACAAATGAGAAAAATGTAACCAAGATAGTCTTTTAGGTCTGTTAGGTCAGGGCGGAAAAGAAAGACAAATGTCTGCCTTTGCTCTAGTAGGCCCTTGGCTGAGTACCTGCCTGATGAGTGTGGGTGTCCTGCACTGGGAGACTGCAGGACAGCTTGCTGTCTGCAATAAGAGGGCCACCCCTGGCCTCGGATGAGATGGGTAAGGTGCTGGAACACATGAACTGCAAAGGAACCTCTGGTTGTACCCATGTAGCATTGTTCTGCAGAGCAGCTAAAACAGGAGAGTGCAGCTCTGAGACAAGGAAGGCTAGAGAGGTTGCAGAGGCATCCAGTGCAGGCGTAGTATTGCCATAGGGAGGAACCATAGACTTGCTACAGTATGGTTCATCCTTGGAGAATACACACAAGGAAATTCAGAGAGACACCTGCATGAAGGGCCAAGGAGGAACTCTCTGTTGAAATGAAGCCAAAACAGTGCTATGCAGGAAACTTTACACTTGAACAGGAACAAGGGGATTCTGTGGGTAAATTCTGCCTTTCTCTCTCTGGCTCTCCAGGTTCACTGTACCTCAGTGGACACGCCAATTCTTGTCGCCCTTGTGAGTATAATGCGGTACATGTTTCTCTCTATATATATTGACTCTGGGGTCACAGGTCTAATTAAAGGGTCTTCCCTGTTTCTTTGCCTTGCAATCTAGCAAAACAAAGCTACCAAGTCTCTAAAGCAGACCTGGTCATACAGTAGAGAAACTAATCTCATCCCGGATTCCCAATCTCCCATCAGCCTTGTCTCAGCTCTGACTGAGAGAAACTGGGGAAGTTCTCCAAGCTTCCTCTTCCTAAATTTGTTCTTGCACTTTCCCACCCATCACTGTAAGTACTTCCCAGGTAAAACTCTTTCACCCACCTGTCCTCCTATCAATGGTAAATACCTCTCAGGTGCAAGCGGATCCTGTTGCTAAGTCTCATGGCAGTGAAGGTGAACCTTTTGGTACCCAAACTGCAACCCTAAGTCCACTTATTATCCCTAAGTGTCAACACTACAATTAAACCTGAATAGTCAATCCTTGGCTGCTGGGGCCACGTGGCTTGTGTGCCGGCTGCTGCATGCATGCCATGGCTGGCTATCATTGGCTGACAGCAAAGGTATTTAAAGTCGTGCTTGCTTTCCTTGGTATAGTGCTGGGTTCCAGCAACAAGAAGCGAGACAGGCAGCTTCTAGGGCCAACTGTAAATGGTGCCAAGCCCTGAGATCACTTTTGGATGCGTCCTGAGTGATGGGCAGAGGAACTCTACCTCTTTTCTCCACGAAGTCCCCTGTGCCCATATTTACCCATGTGCAAACTCCTCTAAGCCTGACTCTGAAGCTCCTGCCGGTTGCCTTTTCTAGGAGGACATTCTTGAAATGTGGTCAAGATCAACGATGGTTGTGCTACCTCCAGCTCTGCTTCCTGTTCTCAGCCTCAGGCCCAAATTGGTTTTTCACTCACGAATCAATTAAAAATTACATTTCCTCCCATTTTAATGTGTGTGGAGACCCTGTAAACTTGGCTTCAGGTTCATACTCGGTTCTAAGTTATTTTCTCACATTAATATATTGCAAATACATCCCTGTATTTCTAATACTCTTTATAATGATTTTAGTAAGTACTTACTATTCGTTCTTGTATCATATGCCTGCATCCTAATTTATTTAAACAACACACTACGGCGCTTTGTCCTGCTTAGCTGATTTTGAAGGCGCATTAAACATTTTAGTGCCATATAGCTCTTAGCCCTTCTGTCTGAATAGTTCCATACATAAATAAACAGATCTAGCATTATTGTGTCAAGGATTTATGTTTTGATACATGTTTCCTAGCATGAGTCATCAGGATGACTCTTAAGGAAGATTTCAGGATAAGATACTTTATTGAACAACGTGTGATTTTCACAATGTTGAGAAACATACAAACAAAATCTAAGTGCAAGTTTGCCTTAAGGAATTTATAATCTAATTAGGACAATGTATACACTTCAGATAAATCTACATACACATAATACATATGGTTTTCCTCAGTCATGATATGCACATGGTTTTCCTTTAAATTAGAAAAAGTGGAACAATGTGAAAGCAAGAACACAGACATCAGAAGCAAACATTTATAGTTTGTTCTTCAGCTATAAGTATTTCTAAATATCACTAAGCACTCATCTCCTTTTATAATTCATTAAGCCAGCAATTGATGCGTCTTTTGCCAACTCTGTTGATTTCCTGTCTCATTTTGTCTGTTTAATTATCTATATTTCAAATATATGGCATTATGAGACACACAAGCATAATACAGAGATTATTATAATGAAACAATTCACATACTCACCAACTTTTGCATTTTTCTGGTGGAAAAACCAGATAAAACCTACTCATTCTGTGGGAGACCTGTATGCAATATTGTTTCTCCCTCACGGTTGTCATCTACCCTGGAGCTTCAGACTTCTACATCCTGTATCTGCTCTTTGGTGTTTTCTGAACTACATCTCCACATCTCCTATCCAGCTTTGGTCTAGTTATCAGGTTCTCATATTGCTCATGCCTATACATTTGCCTATATACCCACATGTAAACAAAATTATGCAGTTTTCTTTCTGTAGCTGAATTCTTTCACCTAGTGTGATGTCTTCCTGGCTTATTCACATGATGGAAAACAGCAGGTCTCACTTTCCTGGAGGGCAGAATAACATGTAATTGCATTTATTACTACATCTTCTTCATCCATTTGTCCACGAGTGGGTACATAGATTGTTCCATGACTTCCTCTTGAATAATGAGCCCATGAAAGCAGGTATCTTTATGAGTGGTTGATTTTCTTTGACCTGTACCCAGAAAAGGGGTATCTGAGTCTATTTTTAATTTCTGTTTATAGTGACTAATAACTTCCATATAGCTATACCAATGTACATGCCCACCAACACTGCACAAAATTTCCCTCTTCACCACTCTCGCCAACAGTTGTTATCTTCTGATTTTTTACTAGAAACCAGCCTGGGAAATGCAAGCAAGTATCTCACAGAGGTTTCCATTTGCATTTCCCTGGTGATTAATGATAACAAGCATATTGGTGTCCGATTCATGTTTATCATCTTTATGCCTTCTAAGGAGAAATTCACATTTGGGCCTTTTTCTCATTTCATAATCAGTTTATGTTTTTCTACAATCAAGTTTTTTTGCATTTTTTGGCAATTTGGGATATTAAGCCCTTACTAGACATACGATTTGTAAAAATTTTTAGTTTGCGCTTTCATTTCATTGATTCCACCATAAAGAATTTCAATTTGATGTAGTCCCATTTATTTACTTTTGGCTTTTGTGGCCTGAACTTCTGTTGTGACAGCGAAAAGCATCACCAAGGCCAAGGCCAATGAACTTTTCCCTATCTAGGGCAATTGCCTCTCTGATCTTCTATTTTGGAGTTTTATCCATTTGAAGTTTATTTTTGCTTATGATGTAAAACTACTGCCTTGTTCCTTTTTTTATTGTCTTCTTAGAAATAGTTGTTCATGTTACAAAATTAAGGCATACAAAGTGAACAAACAGTGAGGCTGTAAACAGTTCTGTTCTACGATACAACAAAAACTTGGTAATATGGTTATCAATTCCACACACTTAAACATACATGCTGTTATATCCTTTAGCACATTTTCTTTTCCTCCTTTTGCTTTTTAAGTACATTATCTGTTTAGTTATATCATGTTTCAGCTTGCTCAGTACCTTATTGATCTGTTTTGTTGTTGTTACTTCCTTTTTAATCACCTTATATAATTCTGTTGTTTTGTTTTTGAGTTTCTCGTCAACCATGTCACATGGATCAGCTTTGATGGAGTTGGCAGTTTTGGGGGGTATTTTGTTACCTTGTTTTCTCATGTTCTATTGTTTTATTTTTATTTAATTTTCTTTAACTTGGAGGTAGTACTATACAACAAAACAAGATGGAATAAAGCCAATTGAGACAGTATAGTGAAATTGGCACAGAACATCACAGCAGGTCACCAGGACAACAATAATAGGCACCATTGTATATCTCATTATCTTCAAAATAGTTGTTCTTCTATTAGGTACAGCAAAATCAAAAGAAATACACAACATTATAGAACACATCAAAACAGAATATTGAATAGAGCAACACTGTTAATCAGGAAAAAGCAAAACGGCGATAAAAATATCGGCCTTCAGAGATAGTAGAAGGAAACTCCCCCAATTTGCTGTACCACATATGGTCACCTCCCAAGAGATACCCAGATCCCTGGATCCCCATTGTTAGCGGGGTGGGGAGCAGGGGAGATATGGTATGTTTGATTCTAAGCCTGCGCCCCGGTAGGCAGCAGGCTGGTTACTGGTTGGCTCAGCGCCCTAAGTTCCAACATGGCACGGATCTCAGGAAGCACTGTTACTTCTTGTGTCCCTGCCCTGGGGTGGCCGCGGCTTGCCAGACCACAGTCACTTACCAGGGCGGCAGGCTGGTTACTGGTTGGCTCAGCGCCCTAAGTTCCAACATGGCGCGGATCTCAGGAAACGCTGTTGCTTCTGGTTTCCCTGCCCTGGGGTGGCCGCGGCTTGCCAGACCACAGTCACTCTCCAGGTGGCAGGCTGGTTACCCCTAGTTCCACTTTTTGCAAGTGGAAATCCAATTTTCCCAGCACCACTTACTGAAGACACCATGCTTTCATTATTATTTCTTCTTGGAGAATGTAGGAAATTTAAAAAATTTTTTACCTATATATTCTTGTGTTTATTTTGAGACTCTATTTCATTCCACTTGCATCTGTGACTTTTTGAGAATAATAGCATCATATTGTTTAGATTATTATAGTTTTGCAGTATAATTTTAAAGTAGGAAGTATGCTACTTCCAACTTTCTTTTGTTTTCTCAGAGTTTTTTGGCAAATAGGAGATTTATGGATCCATACATGTTTTAGGATAATTTTATAAGGATTACATTAAGTTTATATATTCCTTTGGAAAGTAGGGACACATTACAAATCAGTCTTTCTGGACCATAAGCTCAGGGCATCCCTAATTTAATTGTGCCTTGAGTTTCTTTCATCAATATTTTATGGTTTTCATGGAAAGATCTTTCATTTTCTTGGTTAAAAATATCATTAAGTATTTTTAGTGCTGTTGTAAATGAGATTTTTTTTTCCTCATCAATCATGAATGCTCTAAAATTCTCTGAGTACCAGAAAAACTGTTGTCTATCTCTCAAAAATACCTCTTAGCTCTGGATAAAATCTTGCTTATCTATTTACTTCAGTGTATGGATTTTAACCCTAAATGATCCACAGACAAAAATCTGTGAATTCATACAGAAAAGATTCTCTTATGTTAACTAGAGTCTGAAAGAGTTTTGCCCTAACATATTGAAACTGCGGTGGGAGGTAGAACCAGTGGCTGGGAGGCGGGATGAAGCAGTGTGTTTGCCTTGGGTCACCTCCTCCTTCCCCTCTGACAACTTCCTTTCCCAGTGTCACAAAAAGGAGTCCCAATCACTAACTTGTGTGTCATCAATGCCCGCCCTAAGCGCTAGACCCAGTCGAAGGTTTTATGTGTAGCCTATGCCACATATGCCGGTCAGAGAATGCCAGGCTGTCTATAGTCATGAACTTCTCTCCACGTCCTTAAAACAAAGGCTATATTTATTTTATATCTTCTTTCTTATTGCACCAAAAACCTAACAAGAGTCCAGCTGAATTTAGCAGTGAATACAGGCAACAGAGAACTAGGACTTAGTACAAAATACAGATAAAAGCCATTTTCAAACCATGTTGTAATTGTTGGAATATCTAAAATATTGTTTTTGTTTCAAAACTTTGGCAGTTATCAAAGTCACTACTAAATCTCATTAATTACTTAATGTATTCATAAAGAATATCATACACATCACAATATTAAAACGTTTTGATGTTTGTATTTCAGTATAATTATTGTTTCAAAACCTATATGTATAGTGTGTGTGTGTGTGTGTGTATTCCTAGAAAAGACATTTAAGATTCTTCTGATTGCCAGTGTAGATCTGAGTCACACAAACCCAAGAACTGTCCTAAGTCTCCAGTGATAACTTCTTCCACACCTTTGTCCTGTGAGGACTTTCCTGTGCTGTCACACAGAGCATGCTTACACTTTCTTCTTCATGGGACTGGCTTGCCTGTCAGGCTGCAGTGATCCTAAGCATGGAGACACATCTTCATTTCCATCTCTGGATCACAGTTCAGAGGAAGCATGAATTAGTCATTTAAGAAAAGTTTACTGAAACAAATCAAATGGAAACAAATCTTTGAGAAGGCTTTGAAGTGAGATGAGACTGATCTGAGTCCTAGGAAATAGAATGGATTTGGATTGGCAAGTAACAGAGAATGGATGATGTAGTGAAGAAAAGCTACAGAAAATGACAGTCATGGTACACACAGAAGGCAGAGAAGGTGCAGGCCAGGGTAAGGAAATGCATTCCTTAATCCTATCATTTTGGCTAAAAAACATAAAAGGAAATAAGCCCATTGTGAAGGCCTGTGGCTACGGATTAGTGCTTTTGCCCATATAGCAAGGTTTCAGAATGAAGACTAACTTCAAACTCTCTTTCAGCTTTGCATTTCTGGAAGGATAAAGAAATGATACCAGTGATATCAGATGAGTAATTTTCACCTTTCAAGTCACATTAAAATATGTTCTATGGGATGAGCCTTGTCATAAAAAGTATTTGTTTTCACTTATTGGGGAAGACACTGAGATGAGGTTCTGCACCTGCATATCTGCTAAACCTTCTCATGCTGAGGTTTACTGCAAATCTCTAACAGGAAGGTAATCACATATAGTGGTCTTATGCAAATTTATATGGATGGGTAAGACGTTTGGCCTGCACATTTATCTAAACTAGTGATTTTTTAAAGCATGTTTTGTGCGATCCTTGCCTATCTTTTCCTGTTTGAGTAGTCTAAGTAAGAAAATGCGTATGTGTTTACAGAATGACAATATTTGTTGAGGTTTGGAAAATTAAAAAGGAGTTAAAATGACTTCTCAGCTCTTTCTGTCAGATGTTAGTTATAGTAGTGTTGTTTCTCACTGGGTCTCTTTTATCATTTCCTTACCTTTCTTGGCTAAGCTAGCAAGAGATGTGTTGCATATCAAATGTCTGAAAATGAGGCTGTGGTACCCACTGTCTGAAGAAGAAAGACAAATTCTGGTTATAATTTGACAAGAGAGAAGATGAGCACTCAACTCAGCTTGGAGGTAGCAGCCGGGTCCACTTTGGAAGACTCTCATCAGGGATACTCAATCTCTTTTATTGGTGCTAGGCTATTTACTGGTAGCAGCACCAACAGTATCCACACAGAAACATGACCTTGGAAAAAATATTACATGAAATGTAAAAATATTTTATGAAGAAGGCAAAATGAGATAATACGATCCTAATCTTGAAAGTGTTTCAAGTCACCTGCTACTAATCTATCTTCCATTCAGGCATTTTGAAAGCTATAGAACTAAAATGTGAATGAGGGGCCCCTTTTGAACAGCCTTGAGTCAGGGGCTCTGTGCTGCTCACACATAGTGGCCCTGAAAGTGAGAAGGTCCAGGACCAGCAGTGAGACTGATCATAAGTGGTGGAAACTGAAGCGTCCAGCTAGGGCTCCTCATGCATGGATGTCCATGTCCTCCAGCTGATGGTGAGCTTTCTGAACTCCCACCTCCACCTCCACCTCCACTTTCACCTCCAGATCCCTCTTCTTCCTTGTGTACCCGCTGTCAACCTTAGAGGTTGACCTTTAAAGAACACACCAGGGCCTGCTTGGTGCTGTGGTTTCTCCATATCTTAGTCTAATGTGAGGCATCAGCAGGGTCTTAGGAATGTGCTCACTCCCTGCCTCCCTGTCTGCTGAGCTGTGGCTTGGCAGAGTGTACTGCAGATCTCTAAGAGGCCATGTAAGAGGCCATAGCTGCTTCTGAGATGATCCCACTCTCATGAGCAGGGTTATGGTTTTTATCTGGATGTCCCCTCAAAGCTTCTGCAGCAGAGGTGGAAGGTGACTGGATTATAGGGTGCTATATAGGGCTTATCCTTGGAGCTAAGATGTGGAGACAGCTCAGAAGAGCTGCTCTCTGTGGGCATGACTTGAAAGGGTTTATCTCTCTTGCCATACAGTGTCCTTGTATATGCTTCAGAAATCCCATTGTTCTCACTCAAAAATGACCCCAGAGTAGTCTGAATGGCCGACTTCCTTGGACTTGGTGTGTGTGTCTGTGTGTGCGTGAGTACCTGTGTGAAACAGAAGGAATAATTGATGAAAACTGACAAAAAGAGGTGAGAGGAAGTTCATTACTCTTAGCAAAAAAGAATTTCCCCTTTAAGTATTAAGTATGCATGATCTATTCCACTTTGAGTGATATGGTCTATGAAGTTAATCAGTTCAATAAAGCAATGCATGGCAAGGAGTAGATCGCAGAATGAATCTAGTTTTTAACGACAGACTAGAAGATGCCTTTTTATTGTCCTTCCATTAGACTTGATAGATATGACATTTGTCCCTCAAATGATTGTATGTTTAAGTACCTTCTTTAAAGTTGGAATGGATGCCATTATTTTCAAAGATTAAGAATGTATACATAACAAAAAGTAAAACGAAAACAAATCCTTCGAAGATGAGCCCATATAGAAACATATGAAAGTGGATTAACAGAGATATTGCAATGATTTTTAAATAATGAGCTTGTCTTACTCACTTTCCAATCAGAAGGACAAAACACCCAGCACTACAACTCAAAGGAAAACATTTTTTTGACTCACAGTCTCAAAGTGTTTGCTCCATGGTCAGCTGGCTCCAAGGCAGGAAAAGTATGGCAGAAGGAGTTGGAAGAGTATCTCGCTTACTTTTCTCATTGCTGAGACACAATGCCTGACACCTAGTGTTAAAGGAGGAAAGGTTTAACTAGGTAATAGTTTGTAGAGGTTTCAATCCATAACTGACTGGCTCCAAGGCATGGTGGCAGGGCAAAGGGGCCACAGTTCATGGTGGAAGAAGACAGGAAAAGCTACAAGAGACCTTAACAGTATTTTCTTCCCCTTTTATATGGTATCTAGACTTCTGGCATTAGGGCAGATGGATTTAGCAGTTACACGCTTAATCCCAGCAACTCATACTCTAGATTCAGCCACCTCTGAGAAAGCCTAAGACTATATGATGCTTTGGGGCTAAATCTAGACACAAACCATAACAAACAGAAAAGCTGCTCATTTTGTAGCTCCCAAGAAACAGAGAAAAGGGAGGAGTAGAGAAAAGAATGCACCCTTCCAGGTCACAGTCCAGTGATTTCCTCCAATCAGGCCCCACCTCCTACAGCACCTTCAGCCTTGAACTCATTCATGATAGATCCACTGGTAAACACAGCATCCCATGATCCAGTTGCCTTCCAAATTCCCATCTCTAAACACAAAAGAGAGAAACAAGATACCTAAGTATGCTATTAAATATGCAGTGTTCATATTGGTATGCATGTGTTTGCATTATTTTTTGTTAATCTAGTATCTATGCTTGCTAGCATGCTTTTTTTCAACAAAAGGTAACTCACCAAAAGTTAAATATATATATATATATGTGTGTGCTTTATTTTATATATATAAAATATATATAAATTTATATATATAAATATATATTTATATATATTTTATATATATATTTATATAATATATATATTATATAAATATATATATAATTTATATATATAAATATATATATAAATATATATATAAATATATATATAAATATATATATATAATATATATATAATATATATATAATATATAATTTATATATATATATAATATATATATTATATATATATTTAATATATATATTATATATATATAATATATATATATATAATATATATATTATATATATATATAATATATATATTATATATATATAATTTATATAATATATATATTATATATATATATAATTTATATATATAAAATAAAGCACACATCACTTTTATCAGTTCCATTTTATCAGTTCCATTATTTGAAATTATAATGAGAGTGCGCCCATGTCACCCTGGCTGTGCTTCCAAAAAGTGTGCATGACTAATTGTGACTTTTCCCTGTGGAATAACTGTGTAGTCCCGAGATGGCTTTGTAGGAAGCCCTGCAACCACAGAGGGATGGAGAGGGAACAAGGCAGAGGACAAAACTGCCTTTGTTGGGGACAACACTGTGGCCAGAGAACAGATTCCTTTCTGTCCACAGAAAGATTTTCCAGAGTTTTCCCTGCAGTCTTTTGCTATTCAGGGTCTAGCTTTCATAAGCATTTTTGGGGGCACACCCTTGCCATTAACTTGATTCCAAAATATCCTTGAGTCTTTTAACATAGGCTTCAGAATTTTTGAAGAGATAACAGTTAATACATTTTTCCTGTAGTAGTAAGAATTGAACCCAGCACAACTGCACTGAGCCATATTCCCAGCCCAATGGAAAAACTGTTCCCCTTAAAATGGTCAGCACAGGAGACCATCGTGTTAAGAGAAATAAATAAAACTTAGAGAGTAAGATATTGGCCGTGTGTGTGTGTGTGTGTGTGTGTGTGTGTGTGGTGGATGAATACCTGTAATCCTAGAACTCTGGGAGGCTGAGCCAAGGGGGTCCAAAGTTCCATCCCAGCCCAGGAAACTTAATAACTTAGTGGGACCCTGTCTCAAAATAAAAAAATGAGAAGCGCTGGGATTGTAACTCAGTATGAAAGCCTTGTTCTCAATCCTTTGTATCTCATGAAGAGAGAGCAGGGATAAGGAGGGGATGGAGAGGGGAAAGGGGAGAGAGGGAAAAAGAGGTGAAAGAGAGAGAAAGGGGTAGGGGAACGGGGAAGAGGGTAAGAAGGCGGAGGAAGAGGAGGAGGGAGATACAGGGAGGAAGAAATAAGGAATAAAGGAAACAAAGAAAGAAAGAAAGAAAGAAAGAAAGAAAGAAAGAAAGAAAGAAAGAGAGAGAGACATATTGCATGTTCTCTCTCATAGGAATGTAAAATACTTAAAAACAGCTAAATCTTAGAAGCAGTTTAGATACTCACTGACAGATGAACGAATAAAAAAAGGTAGTGTTTATGCACAATGGAGTACTACTCTGCCATAACAAGGATACATTTGAGTCATTGGTAGGAAAATGGATGCACCTTGAGACCATAATATTAAATGAAACAAATCAGGCACCAAAGTTTAAATTTAAACAAAGAGCAAAAGCAAAGACAGAAGATAGGAAAAGGAGGGAGATAGATAGATCTTCTGCAGAAGGTAAGGGGGTGAAGCAATGGAGATGAGAGGGAGAAGAGAGAAAGGGGATGAAAACCAGAATTAGGTTATGTTGTGCCCAAGCGCCAAGTTCACATGAGGAATATAAACAGTGTATGTTGCACTTGTGTGCTAATAAAAATGAATGAGAAGAAAAAATAAAATAAGTTAACGTTTTGCCAATACAATTTGTCATGGATCTTATAGAAGGCAGAGATGAGACGAAGGAAGAAGTAAAACACTGAAAGGTGAGAAAAAAGATTGAGATGTGAGGATAGATGGGGGGATGGGAGAGGTGGGTGTACTGACCCCAAATCAACTATGCTGTGTAATTAGCATGCAATGATGAAAAGTAACTCCTGCTATGCTTATTCTATTCATGGCTTTTAAATAGTAGCTTATAAGTTTGTATCTGAAACGAAAAAAAAAGAACAGCAATATTTTAGTATTGGCAGATATTATCCTCTAAGGCACAATCCTGAGTTGGCATCAAATTTGATACAAGGAGATAATTAAATATGATTTGTCTTATTGAATATCAATCATATAAACAGAATGAAAAAATGATCTGTGACTTTAGCTCAGAGAATGGTAAGTTACTCACTGCCCCTTTTGTCCAGCTGCTCAGAAATGCTAAATGCTGCTGGTAGAGCTGAGAAAGAAGGGGTGACCTTTTAAGGTCACTTCTTACAGCTGCAGAAGGGATACAGGTGCAAGCAGTCATCATTGCTGTGTCCCCTCAGACAGATAACTTCAGACACATGACACAGAAAGAGTCTGCAAAGGGAGACAAATCGAAAACTGCACAGGAAAAACTTCTTTAAAAGCTGAATGTCTTATAAACACCACTTGCTCAGACATCCCAGTCTTCCTCTAACATCTTGAAAAGCTAAATTTTGTGGAGGTCTTTCAACCCAGAGCAGCCTCATCTAGCGCCATTATTGGGAGAAATCAGCTGTGAAGCTATTTGTTACTACATTGGGATGACCGTGCATAAGGGTGTTCGCAATTGAGATCCTGTGAATGGGATTTAAACTAACCAACTGCAGCCTTGATCTCTGAAAGCCTGAACATCAAAGCTGTTAAAGCAAACTGCTTTCCATAAAAATGTGTAAAGAAAGCTTGGAGCCATAGAGCAATAGAAAGAATGAAATTTATGAGCAAGTATTATAATGGAATTTGGAACCGAGTTGCTTGAAGAAAGGCACTATTGTATTTTATTGTGATGAGAAGGAGAAAACTCAAGGCCTTGCCATCAACAGGGAAGGAGCAGGGACATTCTCAAGCTGTCGGAGGGCTCTAGGCTCCTCTAACCTGCAGCCATGACAGATGTTCTCTATCTGTACTGTCTGTGTGGCAGTCAGCAAACATGTGATTTACCCAGCCCTTGAAAGATAACTGGACCAAAACTCACAGAAGTGAGTTTTGAAATTTATTTTAGCGCAGTTAACTTCTAGTGAATCCTAAGACATGGCATGTGAAAGCCACACTGACAACACAGAAGAGTGGTTATCATAGCAGGAAGAGATCAAAAGTAACTTCAGAGCTGGGTGGCCTTGCATTGGTTTGCTCAGTTGAGCCACTTCACTGAGCAGAGCCCCACCTTGTGCAGAGTTCTTATGCACAGAGCAAGGAAATCTCTGGTCTCAGGACTGTCAGGTCAGGTAAGGAACAAAAGCACTTAGAATAAAATTGCTGCCATGCACGAGTTTCGTTTTTATTTAAAAGAGAATAAAACAAAAGGGGGCAGTACAGAGCAGATCAGAACAGGATAACATAGGCAACACAGTACTTTACATTAAGTCAACTGGACATCAACAGTAGCTAACACCATATCTCTTACTCTGCTATAGTTGAGCATAGTTTTAATTACAATAATATCAGACATAACACAATAGTATAAAGCCATGCATATAGTGAAAGAATTCCAGGGCTTTCTGAACCAAATAACAGGAAATGATCAATGGGTATTATAATATCTCATTTTTGATAAAAAAGAAAAAAATTTGTTTGAACTATCACACATATTCAAATTCCAATAAGAAACATTGTGGTAGATAGAACCAACGGTAATAGAACAAAAAAACCATGGTAGGACTTCTAAGAAGGATAATATTAAATCAGCAATAGCTGTCATAATGTTTTCTTCAAAACAGCTGTTCATATCATCACGTATGATATAGTCAAACAAAACAGGATAACACCATTCCAACTGATGATTTAAAACTTTGAAAGACTTCGAAGCTATGAGATGGGGCCTCATGCTTACCATAAAGTC